>JANGFJ010000101.1:0-100350 GCA_025758675.1 Naganishia antarctica | reverse complement strand
AAGGCAAAGGCAAAGGCAAAGTCAAAAGCAGAGGCACTATCCCCCTCTAATCCATCAAGGTGGAGAGACTCTGGTGGACCGGGTGCTAGGGGAATGAAAGGAAATCAGGGAGGGTCCAGTCACTCCAGTGGCAAAAAGGGAGGGCAAAGGAGGGAGTCGCAGTCGGACATACATGAGATTGTCCGCCTCGGCACCAGAATCCGAGCGACAGCTCAGACCTGAGCGATCGCTGTTCATTGACATCCTGATTCTGTATGAAGAGGATGTCTGCAGGTCGACAGGCTGCAAGAGCTGTGTTTCGTCCTCCCTGATTGACGATTCCATTCAAGTCGGCCATCATCCAATATCATCCCTGCGAAAGGAGGGTCGAGTGTGCAACGATCGTTTGGCATCCATTCGCCCAAGATGATGTGCCTTCGCCAGTTCCTGCTCTTCCTCATCTTGCTGCCGTTCCCAACGGCACCTCCGATACTGATGATCATGATTACGGCGCTCATGTGGATCAAGCTTAGGCCGTGTATCTACTGCTCGGTTCTGGTGAGTCGCTGGGCTGACTTGCTGTGCTCTTGGGCTGATAAAGGACTCTTAGCTCGTTATCGTCTTCACGTCCTCCTGCAACACTGGATTCATGTCGCTGAGCTTCCCGGACGCTAATACGCCCTACTGGATACAAGAAAGTGACGCCAATTCTACACTACCGGCGAACGGTACACAGCTGATCCTGCAAAAGAACGAAACCGAGCTGGTATACGCTGCACCCGTGCCAAATCGATGCTGGTGTGATTTGAACAATGGAAGACTGTTATGGCCCGTCCTTTCGGGATATCAGTACTTGGACGGCAAGCTCAATGACAAGAAGGTCAAGCAGGATCTGCGGCAGTGGAGGAAGGAGAGGGACACGTTGGGGAGACCGACCAGAACACAGGATGCAGAGCCCGCATCACCGCCTGAAGACCCGACCGTGGCTTCCGAAATTGCAGAGTCTTCTGAAGCAAAAGAGACACCTTCATCGGCATGGTGGAATAGATTACCCTACAGTCCTTTCAAGCGCCATTCCCAACAACCATCATCATTACGCCCGTCCCGAACAGAGGCATACGATCCCATAGCTCCAGAAGACCCATATCACGAGGACCCTCTCATGGATTGGGATGGCGTAGAGCCGGTACCTACAGCGGATGCTCCGAAAACCACATCAAGGATCCGCTCGGCACCGCTACTGTCACCGGCTGCGGCGACATGGTGGTCCTCGCTCCTTCGCTCACGCTACGATTTGCGAGTTCATGGTGTCGGATTGGTGGTAGATCTCGGTCTTACGCGGACTGAAGAGGATGTCAAGGAAGAAGTGATGGAAATGCTGGATTGGAGCGAGAGACAGCGTGGTCAGGAGGTACAGACGGGAGAAGAAGACGCGGATGAGGCATCAGAGGAGGCAGAGTCCATCGAGGAGTCGTCATTGGAGACAAGTGAGCCTTTTCCTTTATCATGTTCTTCAAAAGCTTACATTTACATTCACGATAGGATTCAGAGTCGCCGCTCAAATGCTTAACCAGTTTACCGCGTCACGGAACGCCGACGGTCTGTCACCGTCACGCAGAAGTCGCTGGTTGTCATATCTCACCGCGCAGAGACGGAAAGTCGTAGAAGAACTGTAGCCATACAAGTTCTTCCAACTATGCATATGTATGATGGTGTCACGAGAATGTGCTGTACGAATGCCAAGTGTCCCTTTGTCGTCTATGCTGGTCTCCTCCGCTCCACTTGCTGAACACGCTTGTCACCCTTGTCCATCCTCGCCTTCAACTTTGCCTGTCTCTTGCTGATCGGCTCCTCTTGCGCTCCTGCAGGCTGTGCTCCAGCTTGTCCGTCCGCCTGAACTGCAGGGGCTCGAACTTGGCTAGCTTGTCCACGCATACCGGAGATGATGGGCTTTGCGATTTCGTAGATCTTCCAGATGGCGATGGCTGGGACAGCTAGCCATAGGTACCAGACTTTTTCTCCAAAGACGGCACTCAGCACGGCACATCCCCAAGTGACGTAGATGCTATGGATGCGCTTTCAGCAACGCTGGACAACGTGATTGCCCACGGGACTCACGCATCCCAAGCCCATTCAATCAATCCCTTTGCATCCAAGTCCGCCCCAGAAACCGTAACATTTCCCGTCCGCGAATCCTTCTTCGGCGTTCCGATCGTGACAAGGTGATTGAAAAGAGCGGCGGATACAGCAAAAGCAGCAACGTTGATGAACAGCGCAAAGTATCCCGGAATTCTCGGTCTCCGGAATATTATTCGGAGGAGGACGGCGGACACCTAACAGGGGAGAAACGATCAGCTGACTATGCGCGCAACCTAAGGTGCGTACTCACATTAGCGACCACCATGCCCTTCTTGAGGTTACTGATGTACTGGTCATTGTTGCCTGCGACTCGTTTTGTTGCTGCTTTCGCCTGAGGGATGGGTGCGAGGTGGGGCAGGTGAGTGCCTTGTTCTTCTCGATAACAAGCCGGAACTGACCATGGTGGATGAAGACGAATGAGATGACTGTCGAGTCACTTGACGGCAAAGAAAGAGAGGAAAGCCTGACTGCACTAGACTGCTACATGTCGTCTTCACAGTTTGCGGTCTCGATTGTCATACTTCGGACTTGCCAGTCTTCTGGCTCAGCCTGACCCCTAAACCTCCTAAGGGGTTCGCGCTTAAGCGCACATCACCAGCTTGCGCTTCTCATGCTCATAGTGCCCTTACAATCCCACAAACTCTTTGGGCTAACTTCTGTGACTACACTCTTCAAAAGGAAGGGTTAGTCACTTTGCCGTCAACCGTCCCCTTCTTCCCCTTCTTAAGATTGTTTCTTTGTTTCATATAGTTTCAGTTCTTCAATATCGGCGACATCATGGCATGAAACTTCGATCGCGAAGTTGTCCACCGTGTTCCCAACTCAGTTTTCGCTGCTGCCCTGATAGTCGACTGGCAACTGGCCACGGCCATACGACGACACTGCGACGACACCCTCTGCGCAGACTCTGCTGCTCAGCAACTGACCGAATTTCATAAGTCCGTTCGTCCTCGGAATTACACGTCTTCACCCACGAGATGCAGATATATGAGATATCAGGGAGGTATCAGGCCCGCGGGCCGTGAGACGAGTACGTTAAACACGGCCTGTTGTATAGCCATGACCCATGGATGGCGCGTCAGCTGCACGTCAGTTCTTCTCAAGCCACTGCACGTTAATTTGATATCGGTTTGGATTTTGAGGGTTGTTGCTTGTCATTCCGATCGCAGGGTGAAGGGTGAGGCTCTGGAGGAAGCTGGGAACAGCTTTCGTTACGTAACGTACATACTCTTGCGTTCTCAGCAAAGACCCCACAGCGCCACAGGAAGTAAGAATAGCTGTAAGAATTAGCTCGGAGGTCCATCATCTGGGGTAAAGGCGCACCGTTACTACGCCGCCGCCAGTACATCAAAGTGATCAAACATGGCGATTGGCAGTGTCCGTCGGGGACGAGGCTGGACCCGTGGCCCGTGGAGCCATCCATTCCGATTTTGTTCTTCGTTTGCATCAGGTTTTGCATCCCGTCAGGTGTCAGGCAGGCCGCAATATAGGAGCTCCGTAATAGATAACGAAACAATCCCTCCCCGGAACTATTTACTATTTCGGACCTGTCCTGCGTGCGGCCTGCGGTCGAACTCAGCTGTTGAACGTGTTGAACCAGACATCAAATAGGATGCATATGCCACGACCGTACGCGTGTAGCGACCACTGAGTAACCCTGTTTGCCACCGATTGCATTCGCAAGCCGCCTCCGGTGCTCCCACGGATATCCGTCGTCGCCAACGCATACTCGTAGTGTAATAGTAATGTGGCAGCAGAGACCGAAGGTAAAAGGTGAATGTGATTGATGTCAGGAGAGGGAGCTGGAGAGGGAGCTGGAGAGGGAGCTGGAGAGGGAGTAGGTAGGTCAGACAGGGTAGCTGCAGCGCTGACAGGGGACAGGTTCAGACGAGAAGTCTACAAATTATCAAAAAGTCGGCTAAAGACGGTGGTGTAAAGGATCCGAACATCAAAATCACATATTGTCCTGAAGCCGAGGACGTGACGCAATGGGCTTCTCCCGTCGTTTTTCGAGGGTCAGTCCAGGGCTGGCTTCAAGAAGGATATACCCAAAGTCCCATGCTGTCCCATGGCCGAACAGCTGCCCAAACCCGACTGCAGTGCTTTACAGCATTGGCCATGGAGCAATCCGGTAGCTAGTCACTAGTCAGAGCTCTAGTCAGGTCGACTCAAATCATCATTTGCGGCGACCATCAAGCTGACCAGCAGCCAGCGATGATAGTCCAAGCGATTCCCAGAAGACCCACTACTCTGTGGTAGCGGAGGGTCTCCTGAAGTTTCTCCTGACCGACGCGACCGAGGGAAGAGCTAACGAGTAGCAGCAAATGCCAAGGCTGTTCTACCTTTCCTTGTCCGCTCTCACGCGTC
Source organism: Naganishia antarctica (assembly GCA_025758675.1). Lineage (NCBI taxonomy): Eukaryota > Fungi > Basidiomycota > Tremellomycetes > Filobasidiales > Filobasidiaceae > Naganishia > Naganishia antarctica. The sequence goes on along the minus strand of JANGFJ010000101.1, from coordinate 95,865 downwards.
ATAAATGACATGAATTGTCGATCGCTGTTTCGCTGTTCGCTGTCCACGCATCTGCACCGCCGGCCTACCAATTCAGCGGCCACAAGTACACACCAGTCTTGCGTTCATGCGGAAAATCGATTCAGTAATCGGGGATTCGCTGATTCGCATAGCTCGCGGCACAATTGGTAGACGTACGCGGATGATATGTTGACTCTGAAAATCAAAATCTCCAGAAGCCAAAATACCTCCTGTACTTGTAAGGGTAGGATAGGACATCTGACACACCTAACAAGGTTCGGCCGAAATTTTCGACTTCTGCCTAACAAAGACGTCCATAAATCCACCACACAAAATAGGGTGTGTCCGAAACAAAACAAAAAAATCTTTGTCGAAATGGACAAATCCGTGGATTCCGATGAGTCTCGGCTCCCTTCAAACTCGACTTTCGGACGCCGTCCCCCTACTTTGGGGTTCATCTTTCGGCCGAACCTTGTTAGGTGTGTCAGGTGTACTGGTAGGATGCAGGCTGGATGCAGGCCGCAGGAAAGATTGTGGCGCTGGCGCAGCTGGTGAAATCCGTCCTAGACACGCCGTTCACATCTGGGCGGGAGGCCATTCGGAAAGGCCCCCGAAGGCAAACTGATGAAAGAACTGTACACGGTACTGGTATGCTCCCCACAGTCGCCCCACTCGCTACCTATAACGTATCTTTCTTCCCTACGCACTCCGCCACCAGGCCACCAGATACCGCCTTGAGCCGCCTCCCTGCGTAAACAGTGGTAGAACAAGCTTATGGAACATCATCGTGGCACCTATCGTAGCTCCAATCGTCACCTCGCGCGTCGGTCGTTTCAGTTCTCTATGTTCTAGGTCTAAGGAAAGAGTATTACTAGAGGATTCTGAGGAGCGGTCTAGGTCTAGAGCTGTCTGAGGCTCTCGCAGGGAAGGAGCTGAATGAAAAGGTAGCTACTAAACGCAACCGCCAGCTTGTCGGCCGTTGATTTCCCGGGTCTGATGCTATGTTACACTTTGACGTCGTCTCTCGGTGTACGGTGTCAGCGCCTCCCGCCCGTGGCCCCCTTGGTGGACGTGAAAGTGGTGTTTGCGCAGCTGCTTGCACCCTGTGATGCTAAAAACTGATCATGTTCTGGCAGCTGTGTTGGCTGTTGGCTGCGAAGTAGCTAGCCAATGCACCTGAACACACGATTGTTTATTGATGACAGAGGGAGGAAAGTGCGGCGGAACACTGGCGGAACGGAAGGGGGTACAGACCAGGGACGCGAGGGCGAGAGATCACTGGGAGATCTGTCATGGGTTTCGGCGTACTGTAGGCTCGATCGGGAGCCAGCGCGCGAAAGGAAGTGGCGTGGAAAGTGAGAAGCTCAAAATTGTCTCAGACGCAAGTGCCAATCCGATGCGAATCCGCATCGCAGCCAGAGAGAGGTAGTCACACCCTTGGCTACCTTGGCCTCTGCTGATCGAGTCCGACGCTCGAGGGGTTGTCCTGTATATGCTTGCATAGTAGTTTGCTCTGTCTAAACTTTCGCATTGACGGTCCGTCGCTCGCTCGATCTTTGGTGAAGCAATCGCCGCCCGTTGCTTGCTGCTAGACGGGTCCGTTGGAATCACCGTGCCAGGCAGAGCAGCTGGTCGAGCGACATCCAGGACGTCTCAACAACGTGACTTGCATTCGACCGACAACCGACAACAGTCACAACACTGTTACAACGCGCGTCACTGCAGCAAAAACATTGTAAATTCCGATACACTTCAGGACGCTATAGGAACACAGAAAGTCGACTTGATCGAAAAACCTTTCATCACTGTGGTCGCCTACCTCAATCCGTCGATAAAATATCTTGACACGCCTTCGGTGACGGACGATCCTCTCATCTCACTGGAAATCTGGTAGCAAGGTCCCAATATATCGACTGTGCGAACGCCACAGAAAAGCTGTCGCCCTTGCTCTTGGATATGACATTTCGGCCACGTGAGTTTCTTGCTTGTCGACGTTGTACATTTGACTGTCGACCTGTGGGGGCTAAATTCTATGACTCTGCCTACAGGATCTTGATGGACAACTCCGAGTCTTTAGACTGGTCTTTGAACGATACTATTGCTATCGATCTCGAAATCTTCAACTCCAACGCTTCTGCAACGGATAGCCTGCATATGTGGCCGATCTCCTACAACGCTTCGCCTTCGGTCAATCCTTCTGCTATACCTCGATCAAGCGGACTTGAAACAGCAGGATTGCAAAATCTTGATTCGGTTGCTCTTACGGCCTCCAGCCTGGTCAAAATCCAACCTGAAGAGCCAGTGTTAAGCAAGCCGGGCCGACTGGAAAACCTTGCTCAAGCTTTGGAGAACGAGTACCTCACAATCGGATTTTCCTCTACCGACATCCTACACCTTTCATCCGGCCCACGAAATCGCGCGACCCAAGTGGGGAATAACAAAGTGTCTTCTCAACCGTCGACATCTTTCTCGGCGCCGGAGTGTAAGTTCTAGTGTCAGTCTTGTTTGACAGCGAATGTGTTGAGCTGAAGAGATACTCTTTGTTAGACGGCCTGGATCCGGTTGAAGGATCATTCGTGTTTCAAGCGCTTCGACCGAAGCAAAATTCACACGCCTCTTCATCTCGCTTTCAGCTACTCCTAGAACGAAAACTTCACGCCGAGTTGGCCTTCAAGGTACAGCAAGAGTCGTCAAATCAGCAGCACGTCAAAATTGAATCGGAACAGTCACCCGCTCCGCAGTTCAAACCGGAATCAGTTTTTAATTCGGAACAGCAACCGACGGCGAGTCAAGAGCCGTTCGACTCGAATCTACACGCACATCTTCTTCAGTCGGCTCTGCTGAGCCGGATGAACCAGGCATTGGCCGACGCAAATTACCCTTTGCATACCAAAATGCACGCAGGCAGTTCTGGCAGTACTGCAAACTATCATGCCATGTCGACCCCGGGTATCTATGCCTCGATGCCAGCGGCACCTCCCAATCTTGGCCCTGGAGCCGTACAGCCGTCTTATCAGCCAGCACCTTTCCGCTCACAACATTATCAGCGCCTTCTAGCTGCAAAGTTGGCCAATTCCGGTCAAGCCGGTCCCGTTTCTTCCCAAGCTGCGAACGACGGTGCAGCCTCCTTCATGCAACACTGGACTGATCATACACTTGATCCGAACTACCCGACCCCGCAGGAAATGTCGTTCTTGCCAAGTAGTCAGAGTCCGCTTTATCAATTATTTAACTCTGGTTACACGCAGGATCATTGGCAACCGGGCGCGGCTTATCAGGATTCGACAACGAGACACTCTGCAGTCCACCAGAACTTGGGCAATAGTCCATTTGAAACTCACGGAAACAATAACAAGTTGTGGCCGGTCAATCATCTTCAGCAACCCGACACCGGTTCTGCGGCGCTTCCCGTCCCTAGGTTCTTCCCGACATCCGTTGCCATTATGAAGCCTGAACCTTGGTTGAACCAATATGGACAGCCAGTGGAAAGTAGCGATGTCGCCTCTACTCGGTCTTCAAGAGCTCCCGGCCACAGCGATTCACAGCAAGAGGAACATGTAGTTCCTACGAATTCCATTCCCGTTATACCTAATCATTCTGGCGGCAATGGTCGATCCCCCTTGGTAAAAAACTCAAAATCGGAACGAGACAGCACTTCATCCCCTCAGAAAAATGGCGGTGACATGTCGGTCAACGATACCGGCGACGGCGAAGAGCCGAAAAAGGCAGTGCTTGCGTGCCATTTCTGCCGAGGCAGAAAGCTCAAGTAGGTGAAACTGGAAAACACGAGCAATATTACATCGCTAATCAGGAACCTTTTCAGATGTGATGGCAATCGGCCTACCTGCGCACACTGTGATAAACGAGGATTGTCATGCTCATACGATGTGCAAATCCGTCGTAGAGGACCGGGGAAGAGAAAGCGAGAGCAAATGGCGATATTGGCGGCTGCGGAAGGCCAATTGGACGAGGATGGAACGCCAATGCTGCACAAACTACTGGCCCCGAAACCAAAAGGAAAACGAGGAAGAAAGCCAAAGAATCGAAATCCGGAAGAAGAAGTGGTCGACCATACTATCGAGTCGATTGATCAGGTCGCCGGACTCGCAGGGAACGATCTGGAGGAAGCACCTTATGCGCGCCCGCCGAATCCGTATTTGCCATCCTACTTCATTCCGGAACAGCACCGCGACTTTCCCTCGCTAGGACATGGTGTCGCCCATGCCCCTCCGGCTCCGTTCCTCGCTCGCCCGACACACCTCGAGTACCACCCGCAAGTCGAATCGAAAATCCAGCATCAGGCACTAGCGGCTCCACCACCACACCTCCCTTATTCACCTGCATATCATGCTCCGGCCCCATGGCCGGAAGATGCGGAGAACGGCAACAAGCGACAACGAACAGAGCATTTCGCGATGGGCGGAAGTTGGTAGACTGGGCGACAATACCATGGTTGCGAGAGCGAAGGAAGCTATCGTTGTATGAAACTCAGTATAAAATCTGACTATTCCCGCCTCGGGGTTGTATGCTAGCTGCCACGTATTGTACAGATCTCAGGCAGAGAAGGTATGAATGTTATAGCACGCGTCACGGATTGAATCCTGGCTATCCTCGTTGTAAATCTTCAAGAGCTGCAAGTATAATGATGACCTGCTGTGCAATTCAAATAATGCGAAGAATGCATTGTTCATATTACCACAGCAAAGCATAAAACCCGATACGCAAAAGGTTGTTGAGTTTCCGTGTTTACTTTGTCCTCTTCCCCGCGCGCTGGCGTTCCGAGCACTGCCTAGCCGCCTCGCACCCGGGCGATTTGCCGAGGCCGTGTTCGTGTTTCAGGACAGATTGTCCATCAGACGAATAACAACAACGAGCTTTCTCCTATCCCCCGCCCAGTCACGCACAGGTGGAGAGCCAAGGCAGTGCCAAAGGACGCCGTTTCTCCATTGTGCAGATCCTATAGATTGGAATCACCAACATCGATACATCGATCTCGGAAGTATCATGGTTGATGCATCTTCTAGCCGTTCGTGATCGACCCATCTTGATCTTCAAACCTTCTCGGTACACGGTCGTCGACCCCGCGAACATGTCAATCCGAGTCTCCCGATCACAAGAATGACGACGGCGGCGACGGTGCCATTTCCTCGGGGCTCGCCATGGGTCCAGCCGCACGCGACGGCTCCTCTGAACGATACCCCTGTCGAGGCGACGCATTACAAGACTCGACCATCGGATGAATGGAGAAGAAACAAATCATTTCACACGACATCACAACAACCAAAGCCCCAACAACTGACCAAGTCCGCAGTAGGAGCGCTGAGGAAACCACACGGTTACGAAGCAAAGCAAAGGGATAACACGTCCATTGGTTCGGCAAGTACAATTGATTCCGACACCCGGACAACTACTACCGAATTCCCATCATACGAGTCGTTCCAACAGCTGCAGGACAGCAGGGTGACAAGATTAGTCGACCGTGGGCGAGGAGAACGACCGTTGCAGAAACCGAATGCGACTCGACTATCGCGCAGGAGCGATAGCAGTGGCGAAGAGGAAACCGATCGAAACGAGGTTGCCTACGCTCATCGACCGATACTGGACAGACAGCGTCCGAGATCGACTCATTTCGCAGACTTTGATGACGAGCATCTGTCTTTTCAACGCAGACATGATGTTGAAAACCGACTCCGACGACAGTCTACACGACGCAGCCTTGAATTGGGAAGGTTCAGATTGCAAGAAAAGGACGAGGATACCGTTCCGGTCACGTTGACAAGATCAGAAGCAGGCAATGGAAGAGGCAAATCATCTATACCGTTCGAAGCTAGTGTCGGCGACATCAGGCAGAGAGAGGAGGAAATCACCGGATTGCCACGCGGAGGAGGGATGATCATGCGTCGAGGGAGTGAGATGATCACTCGATTGCGAGACGATGTGATTGAAGCCAAAGTAGTCTTGTTAGGATCTCAGGGTGTGTGCCCGCGTGCGTTGCATCGATCCAAATACTAGGCTCATCACTTGCAACAGGTGTCGGCAAAACATCCCTCGCGAAACGATATACCGAGGGAGTTTTCTCTGCACATCCAGCAACTGTAAACGCCTCTCTATTCACGAGGAAGAGTGTACACGATGGCGTTGCTGTGCGCTTGCAGATATGGGATACGTGTGGTGAAGGTGCGTTCTTTGTTGGGCGAATTGTATTGCGACTGATCACCTTTCGGACAGAAAAACACCGTTCCCTAACGAAACTATATTACCGAGGTGAGCGGGCATTCCCAGATGAGCGAGATCAAGAGGACTGATTCGAGATCTTGAAGGCGCACATGCTGCACTCATCCTCTATGACATCACAGATCTCCAGAGCTTTGAAGATGTGAGAGACTGGATACACGAACTTCGGGCCGTCTCCGATGAAACAGTCATCTTCGTCGTCGGCGCAAAATACGATTTGTCGAGGGCCGGAAAGAGGAAAGTCGACCGACGATACGCGCGTTGGAAATTGGCGACTTGGCTAGGTGTCGACACCCGGGAAAATCTGCAATATCTGTCGGAAGAAACGCCAAACAACCTCAGAGCAGATGCGTCACAACAATTCAGCCGAGCCCTTTCGAGAAGGGGACGGTCGAACACGTTGGAATTTCCTTATTCCCCGGAGTCAACGATAACCAATAACCCAATATCACCTACGACTCCTCTGTCGCCGCATCCCGTTCGACCTGGAAGACCTGGAGCATACCGATTCTTGTCTCTTTTAAGCATTCCGGCATCAAAGGCATCGACTTCGGCAGTTTTGGACGAGGACGATACAGACGCGCTGGCATCGAGTATTACCCTTCATCCAGGCTCCCGTATTCAATCCGGCCAACGATCAAACAGCACATCGGCTGCAACCTCTCTCATGGTAATGTCAACCCCGAATTCAGCTCACAAACTACCGACATCGATGACAACATCAGGATTGAACCTGATGTCCGCCACTTCCCTTGCTCCAAGGAGGAAAAGCGAGGACTGGAGCATGAACAAGGCAAAAGACGACTTTTTGCGAGCACTCGGAAGCGCAAATCCGCAAGAAAGCGAGGCTACAAAAGCACTGAAGCGGACATCTGGGGAACTGTTGCGACCGTATTCTGCTAACCCTGATCTGGAACATGGCAACGCCGGCGGTGAAGCAACGGAATACGCCATCGATGATCATAGCGGATGGGGGAAACTCATCGTCGGAACCAACGTCAGAATTGGAGAGACTTCATCCATGACAGGAAGAGGCAAGTTACTCTTCATTACGGTATTAATCGTCCTAGTAGACATTAACCCTTCCTTTTTTACTATATTAGGCGTCACCGAAGTCTTTGCCTCTCTTACTTCCCAACTGGTATCCAGACGCCAGAAAATCAGAATGGAACAAGCCAAACGTGCGCGACAGGTGGTCGACATATCCAGTACAGATTTTGCTGCAAAGGCGGGCAACAACAAGGGCAAAGGCAGAGCCGGAGCAAGCTGTTGCACATGATGACAAGATATCGACAGCGCGGGCGGATGCCTTATCGACTCTTGTTTTGAGTTCGACATTTGCGATCACGAGTTACGACTATAACGACCGACTTCACACCATGAAACGAATCAAGACCTAATGTTAATGCTACATATGAACTGTATCAGTCGGTGGTTGTGTTAGATATATGACCGTGTATGACGATTATTCATTTCTTCGCTATCTTACAAGGTTTCACTCTCGACAACTGGGGTTGTTGCACCTCGACAAATGTCACACTGCGGCCTGTGTGCATATGATAGATCCTGGGAACCGCTTCGCCTCCACGTCCTGCCGAAAAAACGTATAAATCGGTTCCATGGCAGCTCGTTGTCCCATGTTGCAGATCTATGCAGATGAGACGCCGGAAGGGCGTCCCGGCTTCGGATGGCTTTGGAGCGCAGGTTTCCCAGACAATTCCCCCAGCCCTTGCACTCACAGCTTGTCCGCTGGTCCGATGACAGTGTATCGGAGGTAACTGCATCGCATGATACTTGTGCTCTGAAATGCTTTTGCCACTACATGCAGGTGAGATACAACTTGATGGTTATGGATATGCGCTTAGCCTGTTTGATAAATACAGGGTGATTGCGGACCGTAGTCACCCCTTTCCGAAGACGATCTCGAAGTCTCTTCGTTTTTCCCCTGGGAAGCAAACGACCAGCCTCGAACTTCGCACGGGATCCGTATGTCGAGCGCGTTGGCGATCCGTTGCAACTTGGGACGAGCGAAATCCCGTTCCGGATTCGGGGTCTGAACCTTTTAAGCAGCCCTGGAGTTGACCAGACACCGTTTAGTATTGTTGTCGAAAATTGGCCGTAGAAGTCTGGTGCAGCCACGAGTTCGCTTGATTGACGACCTGCGACCGATCTTGCTGATGAACAGTGGTGTGTGTGATGGATGGCGGAACTTTCGGACGGAAACCCGCCCAGGGGTCTGCTGAACCGTTGGCAGGGCACTTGGTGCCCGCATGATGCGAACTGAGGGGCGCGAAAGCGTCTTGCGCAAACGCAGAGTAGTCATCGGATTTTGCTGGAATGTCGTCAACCACATCCATTTCATTGCCCCCTTCGTCAACTCCTGTCCGTGTTGATGACGACCAGGCGCTCTGCTGTCGTTGTTCCGGTTCTTCCACAACCCCCCGGCTTTCCTGAGCACCACTACTGGCCCACCCGGTGTGCCCGCCCCAATCGATAGCACCGCGAAAGCTTGTTGCTGGAGTGATCATGGGTCTTGCGGGTTTTGTTGTGGCTGCGGAGGGTGACTGGAAGTCCGAGCAGGTCTGGGGTTGCCTCGACTCCGTTGATGACGACTCGAAGGGCATTTGACTGGCGAAGTTGGAGCTGTACGCTAACGTCTTGCTCAACTGGTCCTGAAGTGTAGCGGTGCGCTTCAGCACCCATGCAGGGTGGCAATACATAACAACAGGCACATAAAACTCACCTGCAACGTAGACAACTCGCATCCTTGATGTCCAACATGAACGCTATGGTTCATTGAAGCGATGAGTTCCTCCATCTCGAGAATTGGTAACAAGACCTTAAGGAGGAAGGCGTTTCAACCTGCTGACTTGTAGGCGGTATGTTTTGGGTGTCGCTGAATCCTGGAATCTTGACAAGTCGATATCGAAGGCCGGGTGGGGGGGGGAAGGGGGGCGGCGGGCGACGAAGAGGAGTTGCCCCCAAGCGACCTTTGGGATAGACGCGAAGTTGTGAGTGATATGAGCCTATGGCAAGCACATTCTAATAGCTTACATGCAATCAGTCTACCATGCCTGAGCTGTCAGATATATCATCCGCTTACACGGGCCCAGACTTATCTGCCACCGTTAAAGAGCTCGTTCGTTGTTGCAGCGTCTTTCACCTAAGTTGCCGGCTATCAACCCATCGGCTTAATGTATCAGCAATAATTTTCTGGGCTAAACAGGGCCGAACTCCGGCGTTGAGTTGTGCGAACGATCCTTCCCCACCACTCGGGGCAGAAGTCGGTCTGTGCGCTAACGAAAATGTCGAATATTCGAAGGAGGTTCCAGAAGTGCCACCAAGAAAGAAGAGGGGCCGATAAGAAGCTGAGGCAAACGCGGGGTAGCCGCTGGGGTAGGTCGTGGGCAATACAAGGATAGGATAGTTGTAAAGTAAATGTACTGGTAGTTGAGTGGGTAGCAACAGCGTAGCAACTGGGTAGCAACTGGGTAGCACTACAGCCAGCTCTAGGATCTGTTCCAGACTAGCCAGACTAGCTCGAGTACGGTTGTCACCATACCTACTATAGCCAGTAGTGCACACCACTGCCGTAAGTGGTAAGGGCACAAGCTTAAGCAGCTAGCTAAGCCTTTGCGTGCGGTTGCTTGACTGTCGCTTGGTTGGTTCACTCGTTTCCTCTGTGCGGCTTGGCCTGCTGCTTTGGCAGCAGCTTCGCCATTTCGGGTCTTTCTCGCGGCCGAAGCTGATCGCGCAAATTGGCTGACGATCATGACGAGGTGTCCTAGCTTGGTGTCCTTCTACTTGAACAGGTCCCGCAACTCTAGTTACCCAGTACCCAAATCACACAGAGCCAGGACAACCGGGACAACCAGACGCGGTAAGAAGAGTTCACGGAGAAGTCGAGGAATAATTCCATTTTGCAGCCATATTGCATGCGCTACCAACCGCTGCAGTCGGCAGGAGTCCTCCCGGGCTCCAGAAACCAGCTCAGAAACCTCCCCCTGATCCCCCTGGTAGCGGCCAGCTAGAGGCCGCGGAAGTGCACTTTTGTCGGGTTTGACAGGATTTGACAACAGCTCTCATACTGTATCGAAATCATACGAGTCCGCTGATTTGGCAAAAGAGGTAAGGAGGTGGAACAAAGCCCACTGTCTCTGGCCACACTTCCCTTATTAGCCTTTTCTGACCACTACTACTACCCTTCCAGACACGAGAGCTGCGAGAAGAGCAACATACGCGTACTGTAACAGTACTGTAACTGTAGCAGAGAAGGCGAATTCGGCACCAGCCGACGAACCTATATGGTTTATGGGCAGCGTTCTTCCTCTTGGATTTTACTTGCGGCAACAGTTAGGATCCGTCAATCCATAAGCTTCTGTCCCTGATCAGCTCCCTGATCGTCGATCAGGATTCAGAAAGGTAACTGTTTCTGGCTGTATCCGTTCCTTGTGAGCCCGCATACTGTAGAAGGCTCAAATTTAAGGTGTGGCTAGTACAATATCATGACATGTCAGAGCTGCTGTTGACGAGGGCATTCGATTAGCTTTTCGTAATCAATCATAATACATGATGTCGCAAAAGCTGTGTTTGTTGATAATAATTAACAAGTTTGCGAGATACGCAGCTGAGATACTGCTGGGATGCAGCATATCCACATCGACCGAGCTGACGCGCACGTGAGCCAGCCCTCAGCTTCGATGAGATGCCCTGCGCGTCCTTTCCTCGAGATGAAAGCAGAAAGCTTGCGCAAGAGCAAACCTAGCTATCCCGCTCAAGGCCTGCAAAGTTGTAGTCGACATACACTTGGTATTTTGACAGACACTCACGCAATTCTCATCGTCGGAACGATACTGAAATGTAGCCAGACAAAAGCCAAACCGAGACGGATATACGGTCCCGAATGATCCCCATCGGACGCTGATACGCTGTAAACACGCCTTCCAAAGCCGGACCGATGACGCGAGGTACAAGGCGACGCGAGAGAGCCGCGGGAGTCGCAAGACGCGATACAGCTGGAGATACAATATATTCCTTCATGGCTTTGTTGTCGCTACAGGAAAAGGTAGCCGTCTATTTCTCATCTTTTGTTGTAAGATACCTGTGCCGGCGGGATTGCAAGATAAGCAAGGTTGTCGATATTGTATGGAGGAAGGTATAGTTAACACGACTTACATTGCACTAGAGAATCTCTTCCACAAGTGCTTGTCCGAAGTCAACCTTTTTGCGAAATGTACGTAGCTTGGGATGGACAAGTCCTCGAGATGGTACGGCGTGATCTTCTTGAGTCCTGCTTTGAATTTTGTGAAAGGGTCTTTGTCCCCATCATCTCCGCCTCTGCTGCCACCCTTGGCTATCATAGCATTAGACGCTCCGTCGTTACTGGTACCCTCGTGCTTAGCATACTCCCGGTATCCTGGTAGCAGACGCCAAGGTACTGGTTGTCTACCCTGAGCGTCACCGTCTGTGCCATTTCGACCGCCACGGAGCAGACCGTCCTGGGAATAGGTAGTATACTCTATGAGCCATTCCGGGGCGGATTTGGTCTGTTTGTCGATGTCTGGCAGGTAGAACTGAGCATATCCCAAAGGCGTGAACAGTGTATTCGATCGGCTGGGAGAATCCGTCGAAAAATGTCGTTCTTTTCGCCTGAATTTGCAATGTGGCTGGTCTTCGTGCTCAGGCTTGCTGCAATCATTCTTCTTCTTCTTCTTCTTTCTGCCATGCCGATGTCCCGTTCGCCGCTTCTGGGTCTCCAACCCTTCCGTTTGAAAGTTCGCCTCTTTCAGTGCGCTTATTTCGTCGTGATCTTCTGCATAGACATCATCGCCAAGCTTCAGGCCGGTCACATTATAGCTGGTTCCGACCAGAATAAAATGAGTTGAGCAAAATGTTTCTCGAATATTACGTGTGGTAGAAAACTAACCTATACACTCGAATGCCGGGAAGGTAGGTTGGAATAACACTCGGGGAGACGTTCACGACGGTGTAATCTTCCAATTTCATCTTGCTGATCTTTGGCATATCTCCGAAATCCTTGAAGAGCTCCTGCTGTAGAGCGGTATCCCCGTTCCTGCCGAATTTGGACTTTCTTGAATTCAAGATTGACGCCTTCTCGGCTTTCCCGGCGAAACCTGTAGTGGACTCGAGTTCATCCACATCGATGAAGAAGAAATGATCAACGTTTCTGATGCAAAGAAGCACGATTTAGCGATGCCTTCTGCGGTGGGCAGGCAAGCTGTATTATATGCTCACTGGTGACCATACAGATGTCCGACAATGGTATCCTGGAAGCGCAAAGCCAACTCGCCATATCGCAGATACTGCTCCATTTCTGGATTAACAAAACAAGAACAGGTGGAATGTGAGCCGAGGACTTACGCAATTGTCGAAATAGATGCCCATGTGCGGAGGGACGTGGCCTGTCAGCCAAACCTATGAGCCGCCGAGAAAGGAAGATTAGCAGTTACATCCATCGAGAATGGGTAGCCAAACAACTCACTTGCATTCCACGTTCTCGGAAACTTTCCAATTGTACCTCGAGCCAGTCAAACTCTAGAGCGCCAGGCTCATCCGACCCGTCTCTGCACCCATCAACGGCTAGAATGCGAACTCATCAGCCGTCATCCATCAGTCATCGGCAATGCGCCAGTACTCACCCTTATTCGAATCATACCAATAAATAGTGTTCAGGCTAATAACGGCCAGTCTATCAGGAATCACTTCTGAGGAAAAGTATGCTCCTCTTTGGAATACGTGATATTCTTCTGCTGGGATAAAGTCGGACCATATACTATAAGGTAGACGACATGTCAGGAAGATCCTTTCGCTTTCCCAGTGGTCCAGTATGCCGAATCACGCACTTTGAAAACTCATTTGTTACGGCGTTCGGACCTGGCTGTAGGATATTGTGCGCTATGAGATCTCTTTATTAGCGGTCCGATAATCGTAATTTGTGCGGTCTGCTCACGCCAAATGTCATTATTTCCTAATCACAGCAAGCGATACAGGTCAGGTAATACCCATATTGTGTTTCTCGAGCTTGCTTACCGATACTTGGCACAATGATCACATCCTCCCCGAAAGCTTCCTGCATTTTGCCCGTCATCATTCGATTACTTTCGTAAATCTCTTTCGGTGTTCGAGGGATCTCTCGATCAATATCGTGCCTGTACGTAGGAATCATGATGAATATTCTATGATCATCCATCAAAGATGAAGGAAAGCCCACCTCGCATTGTCACCGGTCCCTGATGGGTCGCAAAACGAACAGTCAGTCGTCTACGAGACTGGACAGTGTTTAAGACGTACAAACGACAAAGTCTACTTCGTTTGCCCATTCCTTCTGTAGCCATTCGAACGTCAAGTTAACGAGCGACATGGGAGCATCGCAATCCCTGAAACGAAATTGCCATCAGCACAAAGTGAAAGGTTGCAGTTTGAGGATCTTTTCGATATTGATACTCACGAAGCGCCACTCCCCCATTTCCCAGCTACCTCATCATCGTCGTCCTTCCCCCTCACACTCGCATTCCCGTGCCAAGGACCTGTAGCATCGATGCTGCTTGACATCTTTAGGCTTCGAGCAGCAACATCATCTCCAGGTTTCCGATGACAGCCCGAGTCAAAGCTACCTCCGCTGATATAATGAGGATCCGGATGAAAATCGGTGATGTGGATGAACCGTCCTTTCAATACTGTAGACCAGGGAGCTCTCTTCAGCTAGACGAGCGGGCTTTCAGAAACAAAGCTGTACTGACCTCTCTCGGGCTGCTCCATTTCTCTGTCATCTTTTCCATATCCAGTTGAATAAACTCTCTCGTCTGCTCTTGACATCAAGTTATCCAGAGAGCTGCGACTGTTTTGCAGGATAACCTCCCACTCGAACTGCTGATGGACATCACTGAATGTCTCCCGGGATGTGAATGCGACTGCGTGCCGCGTTGCGAGCAACGTCGCAATCAACGAGACCCTCATGTCTGCTGCGCTCTATGCATTCGTTGAGTAACTCGGCGATTCGACACGGAAAGAAAGACTGCAGAGGCAGAGCACAAGGACTGGGATAATGAAGAACGTGCTGCTGGAGAACATAATCAACGTTCTCCGCTTCGGCGGCCGGTTTCGCCCGAAACATCAGCTTAGGTAAGCCCCTTTCTGGCGGCCGTCCTCACGCAAATGTAAATGTTGTTCACATGAAGGGAGTTAGAACATGGCTCAACAATCCGTAGACAAAACGACCAAGGTAGCTTTCCGTTGACGTCGAGTCTGGAAACTGTGTGAATTGCGACTTCTCAATTCACAAGGCTATTATCCATCTCAGGCATCGCTTGTTGGCACAATACAACGCAGAAGCTCGGTTTCTCCGTAATGGCGATCTCGACCTCTTCGCCATGTCCAGCAACGCCGGATCGGCCCAAACGACCTTCAAGACTACTGGGAGTCAGGGACTCGACGCAATCATCCCCCAGGGTACACTCCGCTGTTCCTAGGCATCTTGATGAAGGTTCAGTCAATTCGGAGAAGGTTACGGTCTGCATCAGGTAGGAGTCCTTCTTATGCGTTTGATGCATCCACTGATTCCTCGTCCTTGACATCCCAGATTCAAGCCTCCTTCCAGCGAAGAATGCTATCATGCCTACGAATTTGCCGAGGACCGAAGTACACTAACCCTCTCGGAGACTCATCCGACCGTCATCAAACGCAACGGAAAAGCTGGAAGGGAAAAGGAATATACTCATCGCTTCAGTAAGCTTTTTCCATCCTCCATATGCTAATGCCCCAGTCTCTCAGATAACCTTTGGTCTACCATAGGCGGTATCTACCTAGCTCCTGAACCTACGCTTAGCCTATATGAGAGGCAGATCGCACCACTAGTAGCTAAAGCCATGGCAGGATTCAACAGTACCATATTCGCATACGGTCAGACAGGATCAGGTAAGCTTGCTGCGCTGCGCCGTCCCCGCTAAGAAGCGCTGATGGACCTTCTACCAATCGCTAGGAAAAACGCACACGATGGTATGCTATTTTCGCTTGAACCTTATTGTGGCGTACTAACTGGGTTGTGTGTAGAGTGGAACTAGTGACGACGTCGGTATCATACCACTCGCGGTCTCAGGAGTTTTCGAGGCTATAGAACAGGTGAGTACATGGTCGCGCTGCTTTGGAGCCATAGTGCTAATTTGCTCGACCTGCACACCAGAATCCGGGAAGACAATACCTTCTACGGGTTTCATATCTGGAGGTAAGCGGCATTCACGCAATGATGCTCTGAGATCACATGCCAATAAGGATACGGTGTGACTCAGATATACAACGAAACCTTACGAGATATCCTGCAGCCCATAAAAGGGGTTACGAATGACAAGGATAAGCCTGTAATTCATGTCATCGAGGTAAGCTTTACTTTGTTGTTAAGCCTTTACCACATGCTAATCAGCCATCTGTCAGGGCAATGTGGTGGTCCGGCCTTTAAAGGAGGAGATTGTTCGGACACCGGAAGAGGTACTAGGCTTGCTTGAACGAGGGCAGAAAAACAGAAGAACAGGAGCCACTGATTGGGTAAGTTGTCAAACAATTTCCGGTACCCGATTCGAGACTGACTGTTACTTGTGCGTCGAATGCGAAGAATGAGCGTAGCTCCCGTTCGCACTGTGTCTTTACGATGGTAATTCTAGATCGCTCTTCTGTTCGGTGTGACGAAATCTGATGGCTAATTATCTGCATACAGACGATCGAAAGTAGACTGGGTGCTGACGTGCGGCAATCTCGTTTGGTGAGCCTGAGCTAGTCCAATTACATGTTTTCGTCATCTCTTATCCATACATCCTCAGACTTTGATCGATCTGGCGGGAAGTGAGAAAGCTGCTTCGAATTTGGAAAGATTGGCAGAAGGGAAACATATCAACCGATCTCTCTTGGCGTTGGGTACGGTGATAGAACTTCTATCCGACAAGAACCGGCGACCGTGAGTTGTGGACACGGGTGACATGCATTAACCTACTAAGCGTTGGTGTCTTTCCCTCCCTTAGGGGCAGTCATATTCCATACCGGAACAGCAAGCTTACTCATCTCTTGGAAAGTGCACTTGGAGGAAACGCCAATATCGCGGTCATCTGCACCCTTTCCGCAGAAGCCCATCACAGTAGTGAGACGTTGGAATCTTTGAAGTTTGCATCCAGATGTGCCCAGGTGGAGACTCAGGCGACCCAAGGCATCGTAAGCACAATCCTCAATTCGTCTTATCTGCGCTAATTCTGGTATATTAGATCGCTGCGTCCGAGAAGGCCTTATTGCAGGCCAAAGAGGAGGAGATCATGACGTTGCGCGAGCAAATTCAAACATTGACATCCGCCCGGCCACCAGAATACATAACCGCTCCCATAGAGTCTGCCGTGCAAGGAAATCAGCATATGGTTAGTGTTTCGGTACTCACATGTCGGATCGCCTTATGCTAAACAAGTTACACCGTAGCTGCATAATGAACTCGAGCATCTTGAAGAACGACGCAACAAGCTGGTTGAGCAGCTCAAATCTCTCAATAGCGAGATCCTGTCGTCTCAATCCACTCAGACACCGGGAGCAGCAGCAGGTATCGGTCAAGTCATGCGGCGGCGGGTGAGCGATTTCATCCGCACGCACCCGGACAAGGCAAATCCATCTTTCGATCCCGCCACTCCCAGTCGTCGAGCTGTCAGCGGAAAGATCATGACGATTGACGAGGAAGATAACGGGGATTCCGTCTTATCGGACGACCTGATTCAAGCTTTCAAGAGGCAACGGTCTGCCGACAAGGAGAGTCATAGTCTACTACTGGGCCAGCTTGCCGAGGCAGAAGCTTCCGCCCAGAAAGCCGAAGGTATGAGGCAGGAGGTCGAAGCATTGAAGCAGTGCTTGGCAGAGGAAACAGCAAGATCGGAGCGCCTAATGAAACAGCTCGCAGGGCGAGATCGACTTGAAAGCCGGCAGGACGAAGTGATCCGAGAACTGGAAACACAGCTAGCAGCAACTCGTGTCGAAGTAGTCGATCTCCGGATTACAAAATCAGCATTGTCGGAACCTGCTTCGCTGCCAACTGTCAACAAGGCTGGACTTCCAACTTCTCCGGCGAGGGACCGGGTAGAGGTCACGCAAAAAGGTTCCTTGCCAAATCGACTCGGGCTTCCAAGGGAGGCGCAATGTCCGGATTGTCAGCGATACCTAGAGCAATCAAAAACACAGGAAACTATCATACAAGGACAGCAGAGCATCAATCGCGCTTTGATGGAGAAGGTCGCAGATTGGCAAAAGGTATTTGTGCACTCGAGTGCCTAAGTAGTCTCGACAGTGGTTCCATACTAACTTTTTCGCGTCTGCCTTTCTCCAGAGAGTGGTCGATCAGGATGATCTGATTCAACGTCTGCTTCCTAAGTTGGGGATTCAGGAGAAAGAGAATACATTCTCGGCCCCGGCTCTTCATGAAGATATCCCGCCACTTACGAGTCCAGACAAGAACGCAAGCAGAATACCCCGTAGCGAATCATGTCGCACTGGGTCGCCATACGAGACTCAGATGTCCCAAAGTCCATCGAAACCGTATCTCTACAATCATGACAGGCCTCGCCCTCTGCCTATGACGGAAACACAAGAGTCCAACTTTCCCACCAGAGGACATCGAAGGGTGACAATAGAGCATGATATCAACCGTTTGCAAAGTAAGTCAGCATGTCGGCGCGAAAGGGCAGGAATCCGACTGACGCCAGCCGTAAATCTACAGGTATGAACCGTGTCGATAAGACGCGCAGCCTCTTCGCTTCGCCCGCGAGACCTTGATTAGATGGAATTGGCCATCCATGGGAACTTTGGTCCATCCATGATGTAACTCTTCGGCCGTGGTTTCCACATGCAACACGGATTCATTAATAGGCACGGCATTAAGCTACATGTCGATGTATACAGTCTGATAAACTAAACAAGTATAGAAGGGGAGGTTATGCGCCTTGTCGATCCTGGGTGTGGCGTGGCTATCGTCGATGACATTCCGGATATCACGAGGCTATCATGTGTGTATGAGAGGCGTCACCATCTAGGGCTATCATGAACCGCCTGGGCCTCATCGCCCAAGGACTCCATGCCAAGTTCCGCAAACTCCTGGTTGAGATCCCACGTAAATCGATTTCCTTCAATAATTTCTTCGACGCCTTGTGTTCTACGTCGAGCCGCCTGCGTTCGCGCTTTCGTTTCCTTGGGCTGGGGGTTTGGATCTTGTCGCACAATGTGGCTGTTGATATCCGCGGGAGCCAAAGGACGACTACGAGGGTAATTTCGACCGATGGATAAGGGTTTGACGGTTTCTACCAGTGGTTGTCGATAGTAAGATCCGAGAGACGGCGGTACGCGAAGGCGATCAGAGTCTCCTCGACTGATTGAATGTCGCTCGATGGTGCCGACTTGATTCGCTTGCGACTTCGAGTTGTCCGGCGATCTGCTCGAGGTATACGCTTTACGGTTCTCCTTGTCCGATTCCCCTATATCCTCGCTACCACCATGAATACTACTGAGCTGTCCGGAGTTCCGAAGACTCGTCTCAAACTCTTGATATTCAAATGCTGCAGAGGGAGCACGTTCATGTCGGGCCGCTTCCTCTGAAACGAAAAGCTGTTGCATCACTCGATCATTTGCCATGTGCGGCGCCGCAGGTGGAAAGGGAAACGCAGTGTCGACGGGTCGTGAGGGATAGATGTCGGATTGAGGAAAAGGCGTGTCCCACCCATCACCAGCTCCGGACATGTAAGGCAGGACGCTGTGTGGTGAATCGAAAGAAGGGTTGGTCGAGAACGGAGATGGATAGTTGCTGAATCGTGCCGTGGATGTCATGACCAATGGCGGTCGAGGTCGTGTGTCATTGTGTGAAGAGTGGTTCTGCGATGGCGGTTGAATATTCGAATGGAACGACGAGTACACAACCGGATAGGAGTCGTTTGTCGCTGCATGATGACTGAATTGATTCGCACGATGCGTGGGGTGAAGAGGCAAAGCCTGAATGTTGGGTTGCGGTTCCACACGACGAGCCGTCTCCTTTGTCTTGCCAGGCTGGAAAAAGTTCTTGAATCTGAACGCTCCGAGGGAACTCTTCTTCTTGATGACCGGATTGTCGTGTTGGCGAAGTGGTGTATGCTCTTTCGGAAGGGGTACAGTGGGTAGACGTCGATATGACGGGAGCGCAGGCAGACCATCAGTCCTCGAATTCCTAAAACGTTATGTGCGTTAGCAAGCCAGAGGTACCTGAATAGCGATCAACATACGCAATTCGCTCCGTAGCCATCCCTTCTGGCGTCATCCACACGTCGCTTTGACGCAACCATCCATTCCTACTACCATGAAGCTTATCCCCCTTTGCTGCTTCTTTACCGGTGACAGATGACGACCTCCCTCGCCACCATTCGATCTTTGGCTTCGTTGACGCTTTAGCATCCCTCTCGGATGTCGACTTCTTGGGTGTCTTGATCGAACCGGATTGCGAAGAAGCCAAAGACCGGGACAATGATGCCGAAGATTGCTTCTTCTTCATTGATGGACTTGCTGTTGTCGTAGAAAGAGGCGATGGCGGACCAGGCTTTACAGCGCTTTTACGTGGTGTCGTTTGAACCTCCTGTCGAAAAGACAGATGCTGTGTTGTCCTTCCATGTTCAAATCCGTGCGAGCTATTCAGAATTCCAGTAGTAAACTGTTTGCCTTGCTGATCAGTACGTGTCGACGTGCGTTGTAGGGACAATGAAGACATACCAATGGCGAATAAGCATGATCCGGAATATGCCTGAACGTGTCACGAGCGGTCCTGCTATTTCCGAGCGTGGCAGGGGTCGAGAAAGCGTGGTACGGCATGACTGAAGACGATGTGGAGTTTGTCGAAGTCGATCCTCAGAGCGCCTCTATGACGTCGAGACTTCGTTACACCGAGAACTTGACGACGTTTTGTGTTTGCAGCATATAGGTTTGCCATGATATCGGCTGTGGCGAGCCCAGCAAGTTTGTTTATCTTTTTTGGAAGCTGAAACGCTTCCCTACGTAGATGAAACACGTTGGCTGACATTTTACCTTTTCCATCAATCCAAAGGATGCCTTTGATCGAACCGGTGACTTGAAACGCGACTTCTACATCACCAATTTCCATATGAATGATGCAGTTTCCAGTTTCCAGTTTCCAGTTGCGGGAGATGAAGTAATCGTGTTCGAAAGGTAGCTGAAGACACAACATCGGACATGTCGTCGAAGATCGCAAGCTGAAGGAGCTGCTAACAATTACGCCAGTATCTATGTGGGAGGCGAAGTGAAGATTGTTGCACTCGGGGAGCTCCGATTCGAGCTACCGAATCGTGCTCCTGGCTCGTTTCTTCCTCACATGGTGACGTATACTGAAGGGAAATTCAATGGGTGATATGTAGGACCCGGCGAAACATTATTGCCTGAGGCAGGAGGAGCTGTCAGAGGAAAGCATAGGAGCTGTCAGAGGAAAGCATATAGATGAAACGATGTTGAGTCTCGCGGAAACGAGCTGTCGGATGCAAAACTCGAGACGACATGCACCGATTGCACTGTCGGCCAGTTTCGAACCACCGTCATCTCCCTCGATATTTCTGGATAGTCGTGGTGCTGTATTAGACAAGTGCCCCAGTTCTGACGCCTTTCCCAGGGCAATCGGAGAAATCAATGACTTTCCCCTTCAGACTATTCACACGGACCATCTGTCAAAGCGCGACCACACCAGCGGCAGCTACTCGATCCAGACTTCGCATCATGCAGCACCCCGGTCCCGTTGAGATTTCGATGCACCGCAAGGTGCGTAGTATTCCTGCGAACACTTGCTGTGGGGCTACTGATCGATCTTTATATTGTAGTTGACGGAAAACCTGAAACCGACGTATATCAAGATCCAGAATGAGTGAGTTCGGCGACGTGATAGGTACACTCTAGGCCGAGCGAGACCTGATGCCGACTCGGACGATTCCTCCAGCTCGTCAAAACACGCACATCACTCCGCTATGAAAGCTCAAGGCGGCGGCAATGGCGAATCGCGTAAGTCGTCTCCCGTCGCATTCTCAACTTGTACATCACCTAACCCAATCCTCATCTTTCCAGACTTTACCGTCATCCTCGCCTCGCCCGACTTTGTAGGCAAGCCAGCGATAGCTCGACATCGTCTCGTCAACGGTCTTCTCAAGGAAGAATTTGAGCAGATGGGTTTACATGCGTTGAGTCTACGTCTGAAGACACCAACCGAGGCAAAGGCGGAAGGACTCGAGGCTGAACAGTCATGAGTAGTTGAGGCGAGATCGTGCATGTAGAGGGTAATAGAGACTGAACTCCTGAGCATTACATATGGTACATTGGCTACTCGTCCATATCTATCTGTAACTGCGCCGATTCCTTCGCAGCGCCTGTCTTCCCCCCTTCCTGCCTCGCTGGCTTTCCCTGACTTTTCCTCTTCATCGAAGCCTCAATGATCGCGCTGAAGACAAGGGATATCAGCTCGATCTCCTGATCCTGGCTATACGTCTTCAGAACTCACTGCTTTCGCTTGGCGTCGCCCTTGATGGGGTTCTTTCCTCCTCCGCCAACTTCTTTACGATCCACGGGCTTCATCTTGCGTGCCTTCTTCATGTTCTTGCTCGGCTTGGGCATGTTCAGCATCCATGGCTCTACCTGCGCTCCAGCGGTTTTCATCACGTTAGCAATACTGCAAAGAGGAGTCAGTCAGTCAGGAGTAGGCAACCGGCTTTCGTCAAAAGACTCACGTTCGAACGTATGGACCGTCTTCGAGCGTAAAGTAGGTGATGGCTCGTCCGGAACGTCCAGCTCGTCCAGTTCTACCTATTCGGTGGATATAGCTCTGGACGGTTTGAGGGAAGTCTACCATATGAAAACCGTAAGGATGGAAGACAGGACCAGACAAGTCCCGGCAGACATACCATAATTCACGACGACCTCGACGCCTTTAAAGTCCAGTCCTCGAGCCATCAACTCCGTGACAATCAAAACCCAAGTCTTTCCCTCTCGGAAATCCCGCACGGCTTCCTCTCGCTTGGCTTTCGTTCGATTCGAATGAACAACTCCCACACGCAATCCGTCCATCACTAGCTCCTTGTACAGGTCATCCGCTCGCTCGATGGATTGAACAAAGATCAATGCCGGTGGTGGCAAGTTTCCCTCGGAGATGTCGTTACGTAGTGCCATCAGTTTGCCGATTTCAGATCCGCAAAACTGTAGTTTTTGTTCGACAGTTGTGGTTGCAGCGTCCCTGTCACACGGTACCTGTATCAGTATACCATATTCCACTTGCAATGCCTGTTTTGCGACTCACTTCAAGCCCACAACAATCCGAACACCCTCGTCTCGCAACCAACTTTTGGCCAAGGCTTCTGGTCCAGCTTCCATGGTAGCGCTTAGGCAACATTTCTGTAGGCGCCGATTTGTGCAGGCCTGGACGATGGGTTCCACTTGTGGCAGGAAATCCATTCCAAGCAGGCGATCAGCTTCATCCAGAATGAGATATCGTGTCCTAAGTCCCGAGTCAGCTATCAAAAACTGTATAACGAGGACCTAGCTACTCACTCATGTAATTGCAGAGCACCGGAAGAGACAAGCTGATGCAGTCGCTCGGGCGTCGCCACCAGAACGTCGATGCCCAACGTAGCAACTCCTTCACTGGCCTTCGTGGAGTCTATCACAGCTTTCTCCGTCGACTTTTCCAGCAGCAACGTCCGCCAAGCATGTCCCTCACACTGCTTCAACACTTCATTGTGAATCTGTAGGGCGAGTTCATGTGTCGGAAGAATGATAATCGAGCGAATCCCCTGCTCTCCTGGTGTAGGGGCATCTCCGTTCTTGAATAGCTTGAATGACGATCTGCAGGGCTTTCCCAGTCGGACCATCAAGGGTAACAGATACGATAGCGTTTTGCCGGAACCCGTCGGGGCAATGACCATGACATCTCGGTTGTTTTCATCCAGCAAGGCTCCAGACACTGCGCCTTGTACGCCCCAAAGTTGATGAACTCCGTGTTTCCGCAGGTTGTTGCGGATATGTTCATCTGATGCCGGCAGGAAGTCCTCAAATTTCTTGAAAGATCGAGGTAGCGGTTCTGGACCTGAAAGTGAGATTTTCTGAACAGGAGGCGCAATGAATTCTTCCGGTTCTGGAGAGGGTGTCCGAATGTTCAGGTGTCGCTTTTGCTCTTCGACACCATCGTTTCGCTTTCGCTTGTTCGAGCTTCCAGGCGCTTGCTTGGAGCTTCCGTGGTCTGCGGTTGCGAAGAAGTCAAGTTCCGACGGCAGATGCCCAGTTTCAGATGCAGTAGTTTTCGCGGATGGGTGGCCTTTTCCCTTTGTACTTGCGCCTTTCTGAAGGACGATTTCAATATCAGTCCAATGCTGTGTCGGCTTTATCTTCCAACTCACCTTGTTGAACAACGCATGCTCTCTTTCAAATTTTCTCTTGTTAAAGCTCGTGCCTCCCATAGAGAGCAGTTGGAACGCTGAGGACGACATGGCTGCAATCGTTTCTTCGATATGTCACAGGCGTCTCGTATGTGGAAGGGGCAGATTACTTGTCTCTCACAAGCTTGACTGGGTGTCAGCTTCAGGACAAAGATGCTCTTTAGACTGCACTTCTGAAGCACATCGACTTGAAGATCAGAAATTCACGGAAAGGGTTCATGGCTATGCGATCGAAATTCGAAACGCGGAAGCAGAAAATGTCGGTAACCACTACCTCCACCCTGAGGACAACTTTTGATTCTCTCTTCTTGTCCTCATGCTTCGTCGTGACCCTCTCCTCTTTTCAATGCGTAGACCTGACTGCCCATTATACGGCTACTGGTCGACAACCAAGGGGCCATTTGTAAAAACATAAATCCCAGTCTCAACTTCGGAGTTTTTATTTTCCAAGTCTGGCAACTGATTCTGGATGAGAATAGGAAAGGTTGCCCGCTTGCTCGTGGATCGAAGCGACGTGTGCGCTCGTGGGACGCGGCATCGTCACTGCGTATGCGCGGATAGTTTGCGTATGATCAAGCTGCTGCTGCCTGCCAGGCCGAGGTGAAAGGACTGCGCGCAATAAGGCCAACACTGTCGTCAAGGACATCAATATTTCATACTACACTCCGTTACTGGAAAGTGTAGGTTGGATAAGAGTTAGGCGCCAGGCCGATAGCTCTGTCCGAGTGGGTACATGTTGTGAAGCGTTAAGAATGGGAATCGTTGGCGGGCCGTGGACTCGGCAAAGCAGACTGCAGATGCCGAGTATCGTTATCAAAGAGAAGGTGGGTATCGTGATCATCGCACGACGTGAATGTCGCGAGGACGTAAACAGTTCGTGAATGCCTTAAGAGCTCTTGACGTACTACAGAGTGATTCACATGAGTTATACATCAGCATACACAGCGAATTTGCAAAGCGGGGATCTAATGCTTACCCAGTCACCGAGAGTCGTGATGTACCCGCTAGCGTCCATCAATCGGTTGTAGTCGTTGACACCTTGCATTTCTGAGGATGGATCGTCAAACAAGAGTAAGTGTCTGAAAACTACGAGATGGGCTGGAACAAACTTACGCCTCATGGCACCGAACGGAGAGTACCGCTCGACGTAAGACTGGGCATCGAACCATTTAGCCATGTCCTGGTGCAGGCCCCAAGCTATGGTTGAGTGAGAGAACCGTTAGCCATGCTAGACCAAGTGCGAGCATTGACAAGACTCACTTTCTCCTTCGCTGCATTGAGGGGTACCAGCGTTAAATGATTGACAAGCGTACTCGGTGACCCAACTACGGAGGCAGCAGAGATCGAGTTAGGATGGAACACTTCAGGTGATGTTCATACTGCACTTACATCGGCTTTCCAGTGGCTTGGTAGAAGGAGTCCTAAGAAAGCAAGGGAAATAACCAGTGATCAGCGCCTTGGGCGGCAAGGACTAGTCAAGATGGCACATACGACGTATTGTTGGAAACCGACAGCCTTGACGTCGTACCAGTGCAACGGCTGGAAGTCGTATTCGCATTCAGGGCAGAGTTTCACGAATTTCTATAGGTTGGGAAGCATCAATATCGGAACTGGAATATGCGTAAAGCAAGCGCGTGAACTCACTTGGACCCATTCGAGACCACTCGGAGCATTCGTAGGAGCAGCCATACCCAGCTTGTAGCCCTTGGCCTTCAAAGGAGTCATGTATTGCTTCCACAGGGGAACTGCGTCTTCCGGAGAGATGTTGGATTGGGAGATCTCGTTGGGTCTAGAGGAAACAGCGGTGATTAGACGCGGGACAAGGTGTGACAAGAATTCTCAGTCACTTACTCGTTGAAGAAGAGAACGGCTTGTACGCTTGAAGGCCAGCTGTTCACGGCGGTCCAGAAGTCACTGTTGCAGTCCTTTCGACCCCACAACATTGGGACGAATTCAAGACCGAGAGCATCCGCCTTGGAGCAGCCTGTAGGACCCCAGGTGTAGTACCTAAAGACAAAGCTTGATCAGTGACTTGCGTTCTGGACTTGGCTCTAATTGTGCGATTACGCACCATCCAGTTCGGTCGCCGACGTATTGACCGACGTAACCGGGACTACCTGGAGTGTCCCAATCACCATTGGGCCACGCCAAACCGAAGCTCTTGTCGTTGGTGCTGGACGAGGCAGTCGAAGTAGCGATAGCCGCTTGACTTTGGGCACTGGTGCTGGTGCTGGTGCTGGCGCCGGCGTCGGTGCTGGACGAGGCGGTCGCTGTGTTCACAGCGGCTTGTGCCCACGCAGCCTCGGTGCTTGAAGGTTCAACCCATGCACTGGAAGCAGCGGTATACCCGGCATCCTGGGTGGTGGTGGTTTCACCCGTGCTACGGACCTTACAGGATGTTCCATTACCTCGTCGTCGGATCTTCCTTCCTTCGGTTCGCTTGGCTACTTGGGCAGATGCCAGACGGGCGTGGTTGATTCGTCGGTTGAGGGAAGGGGCGTGCAATGAGGCAGCAGAGACACTGTTGGCGTTCTGTTCGAGAGTTATTGATCAGTAAAGCTTGCGGTGCAAGAACGAAAGGACTCACAAAATGGACGGCACCCAGGAATGTGGTGGTCAACGGGGCTGCTAGAGCCAATACTCGAACGATATCTGTCAGCATTGTAGGTTTCGTGGAGGTCTGGTGGTCGAGGGTATTTGGTGGAGATCGGGTTGATCTTGAGGTGGTCGTAAAAGGCGAAACGGTAACGAGTGTTGGTTAAGTAGCGAACGTCGTAGGACAAAGGACAATGCAAAGTGGATCCTCGATGCTGAAAAAGATAGGGTGTCGACCCGTGGATGCAAGAAACGTCTAGCTTCCGTGCAGCTGAAGATCTAGATGTGTAGGGAAGGTCGTGCGAGGTTGATGGATGGGTGGGAGAGCGAACAATAGACTTGAGGGTTTGATGGCATCGATTGATCTCGCAGCATTCAAGTGATCCCCTTTCATCGACCCTTTCAACGTTCTCCTGGAACCCCTCTGGCAAAACCTGAAACGCGAAACAATGCGGACGACGCGTAGCACGCGTTACTGTAGGCGAAAGCCAAGCATTGTAAACAAAAGAAGGTTATTCCGAGGGCCCGCGGCCTTTCTTTACGCTTCCGGGACAGTGCCAAATACAGGCAACACAATGGACGCGTCTTTAGTCGGGACTAGAGGTGATCAAGCGAAAGCGTAATGGGGTGCCCATGCTGCCTGTCACTGCTTCACATCGAGCTGTGATTTCCTGCTGCCGCTGGTTCCCTCTTAGCACCGTAAATGCGTCGTTTGACAGCTCGTTTGACACACCGTTCAACAGTCGTTCAACCAGCTGTGATTGTTGCTATGGTGGAAGATGACTCGCAACTGGTGGGTAGAGCTCGGTAGGAGCTTCAGTACGAGTTTCGAAATCTTAAACCAGTCCAGGGGTCCCATTCATCCGGCCTAAAGGGTAAAGGCAGCTGTAAAGGCTCGAAAGCTATCATCAGCCTCGCAGATTGGCGGCTGCAGTATTCATTGAGTCCGCTGCCCCAATTCAATGCTCGAACCGGGAATGTCACTGGTCCAATTCGCTGGTGGTCAACTGTCTCCCTGACCAACAATAATCTGATCTTCTAAATAAACCTGCAGCCGAGATTCCATAATCAGCGGAATCCAGGGGCGTTTGTTGGGGGATCGGCTTATGGAAATCCGTGCCTTTACCAGACAACGCTCTAGACCTTTCAGAAGCTTGCAAACACAACATTGACCAACATCATCGGCAAGGTTGGGACGCTGGTCGAGGCGTGTCATGAACGTGGTGGAGAAGCTCTCGAAAGCAAGTTGGATTACTTGCGTCAAGATCGCGGGATGCAATCTACATTATCGGGCTCAATTCTGCCAAGTTGTCGTCAACGTCAGTTCATATTGAAAGGGAAATTTGCGGTTGATAGCGTGGCCTCTACTGGGAAGCGTCAAGGCCCCTAAAGAAACCGAGAGATGCAATAACATGCATGGGCCAGTCTCCCAAACGGTCCAAGCGGACTAACTCCCCCAAGCAGCTCAGCGCGACTGATCGTTGAACTCAATGACCGGCCTGGCTGCGTTCTAGCTACAACATCGAACGCTGAGCGAATCCAAAAAATTTGGTCTGGGCCAACCGTGCTCATCTCTCGTATCATAATGACAGGTATAGTATTGCGCAATTTCCGGCGCAAGTGCCAATCGCGACGGAGATCAATGGCACAGAAGCATTCGATGTTTCCTCCTCGCAAGTTGGCCAGGCTAACCCTCTCTGCAGAACTCGGCCATAGCTAATGCGATACGTCTCTGCTAGAACTTGAGGGGCAGCCGTAGCCGGTGAGATTATTTTCGAGTGGCGTCCAGGCATGGATGGATGGGAATCGTACATCATGCGATGGGATGTATCGGATCTTGCAAGGCAACACCAAGAGACTGTGGAACTTTGTGGCCACCGAGGGAAAATAGCGATATCATATCATACCCCAGCGGGATCGCAGTTCGACAGGAACTATGGGGTACTCCGCGGGCGGACGGCGGACCTATACATATCGGGAACTGTTCCTACACCAACCACCATAGTCACCTGCAAGCTCGTCAAGTCAGAGAGGGTTTCTAGGCGCAGCATTCAAGCGGACTTCGCGTAGCAGTGTCATGTCTTCCTTCCTTACTGATTGCGGGAGCAATAGTTGGAGGTCCATCTGCGTATGGAGTACATTTGTGAGTATCTCTCGGGCTGGCAGGTGATGACAGAAAGCTGGGGATTGAAGTTGAGGAGACTGCTAAGAACCGTTACGACATACGGGGTATGATCCTGTGTCGCTCGTGTTCTGTGGGGGTGGACTGCGCGGGAGCGACATCGACGCTCAGTCGAAATAGGTGATCCGAATGTCTTTGTAAGGGCGAAGAGATTCCGTTCGAAGACCGGGTGGAGAGATCTGGCGCGACTTCCGGTCGCCTTTTCGCAAACAAACCCACTGGCTTGCTGATCGCGCTATACTTGCTTCTACATGTTGCGACAACCGATATCGTCGGGACTTTGAGAGCGACGGCGTCCAACAACGGAACTGCGTCCATGGTTGCGAAATGGCTGTTATTGGGTTGAAGGGAGGGAAAATCCGCTCAATGAGCTCTTTGCTCAACTCACCCTCGACTCCCCAATATCAAGATACACTCGACACGCCTTGAGGTCTCCTTCCTGTCGCGGTCTTTTGAAGAAAGCAGATATCTTGTCGATGGAGGGCGAGACCTCAACGTCCAATGCGAAGAGAATCATTGTTTCATTTTAGTGCCACGGTCTTTCTCTGGTGGAGTCGTATCGGTCTATCAGCGCCGTTCGCTCGTTTGATTCTGTTCGTTGAGGGTGAGGTGAAGGCTCGATCGACGGGATCTTGGCGGGGAGCTTTCGGTAGTCCTTCCTTCGGTGTTGAGGATCGCTTGTCGCGGTTAGGCAGCTCGTTCATTCGCTGGTTAGGCCCAACTGGGGGTTGCGTGAATGACGGTCGTTGACTTGCTTGACTTGCTTGACTTGCTTGACTTGCTGGCCTGAATGGTCTCGTATGGCTGGATGGAGATCGGAGGTGACTGGCACAACGTGGTCTCTCACCCGAAATCCACGATCGGTCCGGAGGGTCGGATGTGCTCGCGTGGTGTTGACAACCAGCGGAAACGATTATTAGTAATACGACGTTGTTGACGTTGTTGACCGAATATACCGAATATGCGATATTTGGAATCACCTTGGTCGAGTCATACTTGCTGCACCACCTTTACGGCAAACGTAATAAAACCGTTGAGGATGATGGCCTTGCGCTGCTCAAGACAACTCCCCTACTACTCCTCCATACAACTACACGATCAGTAGATCCTCGACTGCAAATCACCTTGCATCGCCATCAGCAATGTTCAAAAACTTATTCAGGAGGGATCCCTCCATCAAACGCTCTCCATTGAAGGCCGATATACAGCTCCAGAACCATGCTATAGTCGTTCATCCCGGCGAATCTGACTCTGGAACGGGCTCTGATAACACCGCCATGATAAGCGGTGTGGTGACGTTGGAATCCAATGCCAGCATCAACGTTCGGTCCACCCGAATCGCATTCGTTCTTCAGTATCGTCACAAAAGGCAAGGAAAGGATACCTGGGAAGAAGGCATTCTCTACGAACAGGGAGAAACGTTCGTCTGCGGGGACGATGCGGACGCGATTCACGTAACCTACAGTCAAGTTGGAGGCCGAATTCTGCGCAGAATCGACTTTGCAATCCTGGTACCCAAAGACATTGCGACTTACGAGAAACTTCCGTATGGCAAAATATCGCCACAGATCCGGCTCAGCGTTGAACTCGACTACGCCGATTGGAATTCAGATGAACTAAGAGCATTACCGGTTGCGCCGCCGATATACGTTGACGATGGGACGATAGTCGATAACGATCATCATCTGGTTACTGAAATCTGGTCGGGCGGACCAGTCATACCAAAAAATGGCAAGTGTCAGACTGTAAATCCGCTCCAATCTTTGCCTCTGATCGTCTCTTGATACGATGCAGTTGCTTCTGTGTCAGAACCCATCATCACTAGCGGGTCGCTCTCACCTGGCTCCACTTCCGCCCATCAAGTTCAGACATGGGTCAAGAACTTTCTCATCAACGCCAATCCGAATCCGACCTCAGGTCCCAGTACACTTCGCTTACACAAAAGAGGGGTGGATCAAGGGATAGGGGAATGGAATGCATATCTGTGGAGCGACTCTGTGAGCCAGACACGCATCATCAGTTTCTGCCTGTACTTATCCTTTCCTGCTTCTAGTTCACGGTTGGAAGCTATGTCCTTCCCCGGATCGATTTCTCGGACATGTCCTCGGATTGCAACATATACACCGTCGAACTCCACCTCGTTCAAACCTGTTCCGTAATACCAATCGAAGAATACAAGATCGGGGTGTACAATCCCGAGGAATACCAATACCCATCAGAAACGTTTGTGCTGCACAGCAGTGGAGAGAAGCCTGCGACGAATAAACCAGGGAGTGGGATTCCCGCTCTATGGCGAGGTCGGTCAGGTCAGGCGACGAATGACGCTACCGGAGAGGTGAAGCGATATACCTGGGAAGCTGACAAAGTCAGGTTACCGGTCGCAGCATTCATCAGGCCAAGCACATGTTTAGGGCAAGTCGCAACTGCTCGCTTCTGCTCAACTCCCGGCTAATTTACAATTGATATACAGGACGAAATCACCAATCCATTTAAAACACAAATTCATTCTCAAGGTCTACTTTTCGGTAACCGGCGAGACTGTGACTGGACAGCCGATCCCGGATGCGAACGGCGTCGGACACTTGAGGCTATTGATAATGAGCTTGCCTCAGCATCTGCCATCGGTAAGTCCGCCATTCGCGACGCCTGCGTGGAGGCGCTGAACACCTCCTTTATAGTGCTTTTGCGTTGAAGATTGGGTGACGTTACCAGGATGTGAGCGGTGATTCGTCTCGTAGACTGAATCCGGGCTGACGAATATGCATTGCAGATGACGAATCCAACAAACAACAAGGTCGACTGAACGTCCCAATTTGCGCTTGCTGTTACGCAACAGAACAGTTTCCATCATCCACGTTCGCCAAAGCGTTCCCTGAACAGGAAACCGAGGAAAGGGAAAGGCTTTCCCCGTTGCCGACGCAGTTAAAATCCCCGGCTCATCACGATGGGGGCGGACTTGGACTGTAGCATACGAGGGCAAGTGACGTTACAACCACTTCGATATTGCAAAGGATCGGTCGATGCTCTTCGCTCTGTCCTCTCCGTCCGTTGACAACAACTCAAGGCCCACGAAGCTCTTCCGCACGCAGCACTGGAGCGTACGGAGCACTTTCGCCTGCAGGGGAACGCAGTGCGATGAGCGATCAAGAGGCGCCGCCTTCTCAGTCGAGGTCTCCGTCCGGAGACCTGCAAAACAGCAGTCATTCCGAACGCACTATCAGTATAATCGAAATCCAAGCAGCATCAATCGCACACGGAAAGGTATCCATCTATCATCCTCACAATGGGGAGTAAACTTTCAGACCTCCGCATCCGGTTCCGTGGTACCGATGTCCTTCCCGGAAAGCCTCAATAGACGTCAGCGGAACAACGAGTTGCGGTCGTTGACCGACAGCAAACCCCAACTTTCGTTGTCGTTGTATAGTGTTTGCATCGCTGTAGACTAATCATCAATGTCACAGAGTTTTGCTAACAAAAAGGTCTAGCGGTATGGCGCACCCTCATCGCTGCCTGTTGTTGTTTGGCGTGCGAGTTGGCACTGGACGACGACGCCAATGGCACCGTTCTGCTGTCCAGCGCCGCTGGCGAATAATCAGCGTAACGTCGATGGGGGAGCTGTTACTGCCGCTATGATAATTTTTCTAGGTAACTTCGAAGTCCGCATCACATTCGACGTGTCATCGTGTCAGAAATGGTGGTATTCGTAGCAGTAGAGGCATAGTAGTCATGCACCTCGAGGCTGCATTCTGCAACCAAGCTGTTCACTGTCCGCGTCGTTGCTTTTATGCCTATATTCCTGGCTGGTGCTGGTTTCCCTGTTCGATGAATACCCTTCTGGTCTGATCTAGCTTTATTTCTAGTCATGGGTCTAGAACGTTAACCATAAATCAAGGGCATGGATGATGATCGGGAATTCGGGAGTGTACAAGGACATGATCTATTTCCTCGGTCCGCTCGGGCGTACAAGTGGGCGGGGCCAGAGGACGAGGAGGGTCTTTAAGGTTACGGAATCATCACAATCGATTCAACTTTCACAGCTGTGTCAACTAGCTTGCCAACAAGCCAACAACTGCTGTCTCTCGCTCCGGCAACTAGACACTCGTCACACTCCGGACTCCCAGAGCCTTGGCTCGTCAGCTGGCTCGTCTGCCTCCGCGCCTTCCCGAATCGGCCTGTCAGCTTTTCTTCCTTTTACCTGTTTCTGATCTCGGGAGTGGATTCAATGGGTACTCTTAGCTGCACTCTGTACGAGTCTTGATCGACACGACTGGGCTCTAGCTTGGTTGCTCGTGCCGGTTGCAGATGAGAATGTGCTCTGTCTAGAATTTTTGTTGACGGGGTTAGACGAGACCACCTCCTCGACGTTGCTGGACATGTGCCTGCTCGAATTCTACATTCGTACATGTTGTCTTGCTGGGCACCCCCTCTGAGGAGCTCTCTGAGGGCCTCTGAAAGGATATCTGTACCGCCTTTCATACACGGCATGTGGGATGTCACATGGTGTTGCAGTGCTGTGTGGTCGCGGTTTAGCGGTACTCGTAGCTGTGCAAGGGCAGAGGATGACGAATCAGACAGGTGTCGGGTGCAAACCGGACGAAGGGATGTCTCAAAGGAATCAAGGAAGCGAAAGGGCGGAAGGTGGTGGAATGGAATGGAATGGATCGGACCGCTATTTCGTATATAAGAGCCATCAGCTGGTGTTCTTCCTCTTTCCCAGTTCCCGTCCATCATCCCGGAGCACATCTACAATGCATCTGCTATCCCTCGGAACAACAATCACCGTACTCGCGGGCACCGCGCTCGCCTTGCCCTCCACTTCAGACCATACTCACGCGAAACGAGACATCATCTACTCGGGAGCGACCGTCAATGGACAGACTTACGACTATGTTATTGCTGGAGGCGGGTTGGCGGGGATGGTCCTCGCCGGACGATTGAGTGAGGATGCGAATAGGAGGATTTTGGTGATTGAGGCGGGTTACGACGAGGAAAGTCGGTCGACTGTTACCGGTGAGTTATGCAACCTCCTGTCTTCTCGCAATCCGTCACCTCGTCAAATCCCATGAAAACTATCCTGCTCGTTACTGATTCCCCAATTC
Organism: Naganishia antarctica; assembly: GCA_025758675.1. Classification (NCBI taxonomy): domain Eukaryota; kingdom Fungi; phylum Basidiomycota; class Tremellomycetes; order Filobasidiales; family Filobasidiaceae; genus Naganishia; species Naganishia antarctica. Next base: position 62,284 of record JANGFJ010000101.1, on the reverse strand, counting down.
CCGCAGATCCCAGCCAATACCAACAGGAATTCGACACCTGGCGCGACTGGCAATACCTAACAACCCCCCAATCCGCCGCAAACAACCAAGTCGCCAAGATCCGCGCCGGGAGGATGCTCGGTGGTTCAACAGGAATCAACGGTCTCGCCTACACAAAGCCCCATTCTTTCCAAATCGACGCCATGCAAGATCTTGGGAATGTCGGCGTGAACTGGGATTCGTTGCAGACGTATATGAAAAGAGCTGAAGGGTTTAGTGCGCCGCCGAGTGCTCAGGCTGCTGCGGGGCTTACTTATAACGCGGGTTGTCATGGGACGGGTGGACCGATTGCGGTGCGATATGATCCGAATGCGTGAGTCAAGGAGCGACTTTTGGCGGTTTTTCGTGATGCTGTCGAAACTGAATGTCTGAAATCGTCTTCTAGATCGCCGCAAGCTTTGGAACGAGCTTTCAACCAGACTGTTCTCGGCCGAGGTGAACCTTATGCATAGTGGGTATTCCTTGGACTCGTCCTGTGGCGAAAACTGACTCTGACCACGTTTTCCCGCAGCGATCTTACATGTGGTAACCCGGCTGGCGCCGGCCCAGTTGCCAATACGAGGGACGCTACGTACCGAATCGATGCTTGTAAGTATTTCGGCGAACTGTCGATCCCCTCTTCTTGGTTCTTAATGTCCCAAACTGCAATTAGACCGAGGATACGTCTGGCAAAAGAATCGACCGAATCTGACCAGTAAGTCACCTCAGCAGCGCGCTCCGCGACCGCAACTGATCCGTCATCCATCGCCCAGTCCTCTCCGGCGCAAACGTCGGAAAAGTAATCTTCAACTCTGCAAACCCTCCCCGCGCAACCGGTGTTGAATTCCGAGATGAAACAAACGCATTGTACACCGTCAATGCTGCCCTCGAAGTTATCATGGCTACGGGTGCGATCAAGACTCCGTCGATTCTTCAGCAGTCCGGTATTGGACCGCGGGCTGTGTTGCAGAGTGCGGGTGTTACTGTGCGGGTTGATTTGCCTGTCGGGCAGAATTTGGTGGATCAGGTTACGACTACTACTACGTTTGGTTTTAGCGGTCAACGGGGAGGTGGTCAGGTCATTACCTTCCCGCGTTTCCAGGTGAGTGTTGATGTGCTGATCGTCTTGACACGGAAGACTGATCCCATTTTCATGCAACGTCGTAGGACTTGGTTTCCGGCACCGACGCAGACCGTCTTAGGAACATCCTCAACAACAACCTCGCCGGTTACGCTTCAGCTGCTGTTGCCGCCGGTGCTTCCGGCAACGCTGCGGGCTTGCAAAAGATCCTCGAGACTCAACGAGACTGGATCCTCAACCGAGGAGCTGGTATTTCCGAATCTTTCGACTACTCTTACGATTCGACTTTGGGTTACGATTCCTGGTTCTTGCTGTCTTTCACGCGAGGAAGCGTCCAGATCAAGGACAGCAACGCTTACGGCGGACGAGTCGACATTGATCCTCGGTACTTTGGAACGGAATTCGATTCATTGGCTCAAGCCGCGACGGCGCGGTACACTCGGCTTGTATCCGGTACTCAGCCTTTGAGTCCATTTGTTACTGGTGAATCCGCCCCGGGAGGTAGTGTTCCTCAAGGTGCGACGCTTGATCAGTGGGTGACCTGGGTAAAGGCCAACTTTAGAAGCAACTGGCACCCGGCTGGAACTGTAAGCGTCTGTGATTCAGGTTTAAATTGGCCCAGCTGATGGGTTGATTTGCATAGGCCTCGATGATGTCCCGCGATCTCGGCGGTGTCGTTGACTCTCGATACAAGGTAGTAAGTCCGTTCCCGTCCACCCAAGCGCCGACGTTTGTACTGATTGCATGTGGTGTAGTATGGTGTCACCGGACTTCGAGTTGTCGATGCTTCCATTTTGCCTTATCAAGTGTCATCCCATCTCATGTCTGTCTTCTACGGCTTTGTGAGTTGAAAGCTTGGCTTTAGTGATTCTCCATTTGCTAATTCTTTGATGTACTCAGGCTGAACGAGCTTCCGATATTATCAAGCAAGACAACTCTGGCAACCCCGGCCCGACTGGATCTTCTACCACGTCGCGAGCAACTTCCACCACCAGTCGAGCGACCTCTACCGCCTCCCAACCTGCCACTACTGGTGTAGCCATCCACCCTACTGGCAACCGAAACAAGTGTCTCGACGTTGCCGGCAACACCCGAGCCGATGGAACGGCCGTCGAGTACGGTTCATTCATTCTATATAAATATAACGTGCTAATAACCTTGCATTTATGTGATTCTCAGCCTCTATGATTGCAATGACACCGCAGCGCAGAATTGGGTGTTCACTCGAGGCACCACGGGCGGCCAAATCAAACTTGCAGGCAGCAACTTCTGTCTCGACGCCGGAAGTAATCCTGGCAGTGGAATCAAGATGAAGATCTGGACTGTTAGTGTACTCACACTATCCGTAATGTGCAGTAGGGCTGACCAAAAACGCCATGAATAGTGCTACGCCGGCTTGGCTGCCCAAACTTGGACTTTCGGCACCGACGGCAGAATTAGGTTGCCTTCTGCCGATCAATGTTTGGACGTCACCGATGGTTCCTTTACCAACTTCAACGTCATGCAGACCTGGCAGGTAAGCTCTTGATAATCACTTCGTATCCAAGCCTTGTCTACGATGATTGATCATGACTATTTGCAGTGCGCCACCGGAAACGGCAACCAGCAGTGGACCACGTGAGAGACGGAGTCGCCCAGTGGCAAGAAACCGAGATGCTTCGCAAATCGCATCTTCAAAATGGACAATCTTTCATCATAATCTAGCGCAGAACCTTCCCATGGACAATTCAGAATAAATAGTGAACCAGTCAAGGGAGACGGGTGGGCAAATCCGGCGTATATAGTCGCTCTCCCTTGTACTCCGGTCCTTAGCAATACAGTCTCACATGATCCGATGCATGGACATCATCCTTGTTGCCATAGCAAACGAGACGTAAATTCCGCGGGACGAATCAGCGCTTCATGCCAGTGAGTGATTTCCGAGCTCGGTAAGCTTATCCTCGTATGCATATAATACATCATTACGCACAGTCCGTGCTTCACAGCGGAGATTGTCCTCAACCCAAAACATGACAATTTATACCCCTAAAAATCAAGATAGTAGGTCGGCCCATTTTTACATATTGTGCAACTCAGAAAGGATACATGTTGCTTCATTCGTGTGATCGATTTCCGTCGGGTTCGCTAATATGGCTACAGTGGTCCGAGTCTTTGAATTGCTTTGGCTCGAAGGCGGTGAAGCGGGCCTTGGGTATACTTTCATTCAAAACAGATCTCTAAAGGAAGAAGGCACTTCCGAACACTATAGATAAATTGAAGTCAGCGCTGTTCCTCCGCTGGGGTGTACTTCACGCCGTACCTTGAACCTGTAAGCGCATTCCGTCGATCTCAGCATCTCAACATCTCCTCCAGCAGCCTGTATGAAATTCAGAACAACACTCGACGCCGGAAGATCGGCTCCGCCACGGCGACTATTCGATCCATTGCTTTGGCTCGCGCTAAGGGCAGGAGCAACCCTCTGAGCGTATCCTTCAACGCTTCGAGGCAAGTCTATTGAAGAAACCGATTAGCGACATGCTCGATGAAGCCCGCGATAGTGCGTAACCTACCATAATTAATGACCAGGGGGCACTGGCTAACCTCAGGTGCTTTAATGATAACGTCAAATGCGATGAGGAATCGGGGACCTCGACCAATCTGCGCTGATTGTCGCCATTTACTCAAAACAGCCTGTCGAGTCTGTGCAGGCATATCTTGAGTCAAGGCGATGCCTTCCATCTGGCGGCCGGAAAGTTTAGACTAGCGAAAGGGCGAACGTAAGTCACGTATCCGTAATCATTATGGCGGTTGACTCACTAGAACGGCCTCCATGGTACTCTGTGATCCTACGTGGATGATCGCTTGCCACAAAGGGTATTCCTGCAACAAGTCTACTAGCGCCTCGAGCTTATACTCTTTCGCCTTGTTTGCCTCGCTGTCCGGGTGTCTTTGTGCGGATCGGCCGGAACCGATCGTGCCAGGGCCTGAGCTGGCGGACGGATCGCGCTCCGCCCGGCCTGACGCTCCACCAGCCAGAGCCAAGTACAAGTAGTAGTGTCGGAGATTACCAGCCGTGGACGACTCGCTTGACCCACCAGGACCACCTTCACGTCGCACAAGAACTCGAACCGGTTCACGGACCTGAATGGACTGTGAGAAGTTGATGACGTCTGTCGGAATCGTGTTGGAGAAGATACAGGTTTGCCGTTCCGGATCAACGGATAACTGCATTCCCGGCGCAGAGCCAGATCGACCGCCGTTAGCATTCTGGCCTCCCGGGGCGGAAGAATATGGCATAGGCGAAGTAGGGTAGAATGGTGATTGCATACTGGTGTCAAATGAGCTAGATGCCCCCGGCTGACCGATCGTGTTTGCTCCGTTGGGGGTGTTGTTTGTCTTTGTGCGCGGTGGCGGCAAGAGTCTGACAATACCGCTGACATTTTCGTATAGATTTCGCGCAATCAGCTGGTCCACTTCATCGAGCACAAGTATTCGAACTTCGGATCCTGGCAAGCCACCATTTCCGGCATACTTGACAAAGACATCATGCAATCGGGCAGGTGTGCCCACCACAATTTGGATCCTGTTCTGATGCATCGATCGCAGGTCATTGGAGATATCTGCTCCCGATGCACCAACAGCCAGAGCCGACCGGATGCCCAGAGGCGCACCAATATCCCTGACAAGCTTGTGAGCCTGTGTGGCCTGATCGACGGTCGTGGTAACAATGATGGCACAGGGCCCTTTGTACAATTGCTGCGTTTGTTGTTGACCTTGCTGCTGCTGCATAGTCGCGAGAGCCAAGCAAAGTTGCACGACCGGAATCACATAAGTGATAATCCTTTCTTGCGTGGGCGGCGCTTGAGCGATGATGTCGGAGCCTCGGAGCATGAATGGTAATGCACGGCTCTGAATCTTGTTTGGCGGGCCAATCCCGTATTTCACAATTTGCCGTTGGAGATCCATGCTAAGTGGTAAATGTTCCCATTTAGAGACCATGATGCCTGCTGGACCTGCCGTAGTCCCGCCGGGAGTGGGTGGGTCACCTCGATCTCTGGGTCCGTTGCCCAATCCAGGCGTGACCATTCCGTTCCCTCCTCCGAAGCCGAGCTTCGTGCCGTTTGCGCCACCGCCAGAACCATTCGCGCCATGTTGCCAGTCGTTGTAGCTGTGCGCATTAGAACCATGCATTCCTTGCTGTTGGGGAACGATCACGCTGCTGGACACGCTTCGGCCCACATTGGGCCTGGAACGCGGGCCAACAGAGAGCATTGAGCCCTGCATACTGTTGGACAGCCCTTGTTGTGATTGCTGTTGCGGTTGATTCTGAGCTTGTCCAATCGGCAGCTGAGCGGCGCTGCCTCCACCGCCGACGCCACCTTGCGAAAGATGTCGGCCACCTGGAACTGGCCGTCCGGCCGATGCGCCTAACGTGTTGCCGTTACCTGAACCCGACATTGGTGGAAAGTATCCGTGTTGAGGATGCGGTCCAGAACCTGATCCGCCAATAGGTGACGTTATAGATAGAGTTGAGGGAGTCATGCTCAGCGTACTCGCAGTGGTGACCGATGCGGGAGGGGGAAAGTTGGGATTCATGTTCAGAACCATACCCTGCTGGTCTCCTTGGTTGGCAAGACGATTAACGTCGACGGAGTTCGTGGATTGCTCATAGTTCGCAGAACCGCTTGTAGGCGTAGCATGTTGATCACGAGGTGCTTGTGCGTCATCCTCTGGCGTGCGTCCTTCTCTGGACGGATCACCATATCCACCTTGTGGTGAATCTCCAGTCTGTTCATAAGGCGAGGCCGCACCAGGGGAAGGCCTCCTTTCGACAGCATGACCGGTACCCTGACCTTGCCTTGCTGTTTGCATTCTCTGTAGTTGAGCAACCGAGGAACTCAGGGCAGCGATTTGTTGCGTGAGATGTGTGATATCGTGTTGCTGCTGCCGTTGCTGGAGTTTACTGCGCGGCGATGAAACCGGGCCACCGTTCCCGCCACCGACCGAGGGACCGGTCGGAGTAGCAGTCGAATGGCTGTCGTACGACACCATGGTCGGCGCCGCTGATGCAGGACGGGATATCATGGGTATAGAAAGTCGGCCATCACCGGGATAGACCGATCCCGGGTTGTTTCCGTTGCGCCCCGTGTGACTACCACCGAAAGGACTGGGACTTGGGGTTGTGGCGGATATTTGTAGGCCTTTGACCAGTGTATTTAACGATGCTACTTGTTGATTGAGATCCGCAAGTGCAGCCTCTGTTCTCGCGACTCTAGCGATCAACTCCTATAGATTCAGGAGTGAATTGCACGACGAAACATCAGATTGAAGAATATAAGAAGTGATCAACGATACTCACAGCCATGGCCGGACTCTCCGCTCTCGCTATTCCGATGCCTTGCAATCCAGTGACATTCGGATTCGTATTGCCATTGCCTCCAGCTATCGGTTCCTTTCCTGAACCGCTTATGCCGTCTCTGTAATTTGAGGGTTCTCCAAACCCATAACCGCGACTCGACATCGCACTCGTAGGCCTCTCGAATACGTTCGAGCCATTCTGTCCCGCCGCTCCAGCACCTAAGCCTCCATTTCGCGGCATTGGATTCGCTCCAATCATACCGTTCTGTGTATGATTGTTGTAGTTATTCGAGCTTGGGCCGTTGTTGCGTCCCCATGGAAGAGGTGATACAGATCCTCCTATCGGTCCAGCCGCACGCGAGGGACTCGGCTGTTGTAACATGCGACCTCCATTTCCCGTGGAGGCGCGCAGAGGTGTAATTCCTCCAGCGGACGAGACCGTATACATGTGCTGTTGTTGTCCGGATTGAACGTCGTAGTAGTCTGTCGGCCCTGCCTCAGGGCCTCCCATGACACTGGGTACGAGGCGTCCGGGGCTCGTGAGAGGATTCGAGACGGTTTGGGATTGTTGTGAAACAAGATAAGATTCGTCGGTATGTTGAAACAGGTTGATGCTCGGATTCGCAGGTATTGAGGGGTTGTATCCTTGTTCCCGGGGATACTTGACGTCCTCTTCATCTTCCTCCAAGTCCAGAGGCATCCGCATTGGTGCTCCGTCTTCCAACCCTCGATAATGACCATCCCGTACTGTATATCCGCTGTCCGACTGCAATGTTTCCCTGGTATCCACTGGGTTTCCCGAGTTTTCCTCCATACCGCCCATACCGACACCTGTCAGACTTGAAGCTGCACTCAAGTAGATTGATCCTTCCTGCCCTAATCCTACAGAGCTCGCTCCTCCAGCACTAGTTCCCGACGTGCTAATGTCCCCAGGTGACATCGGAATCCCCGCCGCGGCGACAGAGTTCGCGCTTGACGTAGAAGATGACGTCGACAATCTCGGGTTGTATGTCGCTTGTTGATGGGAATACGATCGCTGTTGTGGCTGTTGATAAACTTGTTGCTGTTTCGTCGGTGTGCCAATGGGTGTTGGACGCGATGAAGACTGCGAAAAGTGGTTACCGTTACCGGCGCCGGAAATCGGATTTGTTTTGTTGGGCGACGGCGCGGTCATCGTTTGGGGATGACCCCAGATGGATGAAGAGGGCATCCTACCCTTCCGTCTCCACTTGTGATGCTTGTTTGATCCCTCTGGAAATAGCGAGGTTTCGCGCGTTTGCTTGAGGAATTTCGGGTGAGGTCGCTATTCAGTGAAACCGACGCGATTGAAACGAGAGTGACAAGATTGCGGTGGAAGAGAGGGTCGATACCGGACAGGAATCACTGCAGACCAAGGGATATTTCTGAATGCATGACCGAGAAGCTGCCTCAACAATCCCATGCGCCCAGCAGGAACCAACAAAACGACTGATCAGAAACGAGATCTCTCGCGGGGGAATTTCCGGAATCAGGTCGATCTATTTTGCAGCCTATGCCACGCATGCCACGCGCTTCCGGCTTCCTCGCTACAGAGAACTGCGCTCGAGTTTCGAGTCTCAATTCCGAATGACTGCCCTTGTGGGCTCTAGATCGAATCTCGCTACCCTCCAGGACCATGGCATTGCATACAAAGGGTAGCTTTGCCTAGTCCGTACAAAAATTATAAAAGATCAACAGACTCATCAGACCAGGAACGCTTCTACTACATGGGACCCCCAGACTGTTGATGGCCTGAATGATAATCTACAAGACTCTGTGGAAGAAGGGAACCCTCGATGGGCGAGAGCGCCAAGAGGTTCAGTTGATGTGCGGATGGCGTAGAAGCTAGGTCCTGAAGTCGTCCTACGACAGATTAATGACAACGCCCAGATTCGTAGTCGACAGTCAATCAAGTACCACGACGATGAAACGGAAGAAAACACGGCGGCCACTTACCGAGGTTTGGATCGAAAGAAGCGCCAGCTTCAGTCCCATAGTAACCTTCAGTATCGCCTATGAAAGAAGGCGGAATGTGAGCCCAAGAGTAGTTGTCATATACGCCATTGGTTGGGTCCGCTGCAGCGAGAGTCTCTGAGAGGGGCAAGTTTGACGGCGAGGAATGCGGCGCGAAGAAGGAGAAACCATCAAACGCCGAGTGCTGTGGTTGGGAGAGGGATTGCTGTGGGTTCACATATGGAGAATTCCCCCCCTGTACGTCCCAATTTATCGAACCATGATCGAATTCGAATCTGTCTAGCGTTTGGGTTTGCAGTTGCTGTGCATTCCGGAACTGATGGTTTTCGGATAAACTACTTGTGTGCGACGGTTGATACTGAGGCTGAAGAGGCCAATGCTGCGCACTCTGTAGGCCGCCGCCTGAGCTCGTGGTCAATGGTTGCAAGACTGAAGGTAAGGGGAAGACTAGGGTACACGTTTAGGTTTGCGGAAAACAAATCACCGTGGAAATCACCTACCTGGAAAAGTCTGTGCTGAGAAGCCCGACTGCTGGTCATTCGCTCCATCGGGCGACTGTACAGGAGTGCCATACGGGGTTGTCAGTACGGTATTGTGCTGAGAGAAGGATACGGAGCCGATGCGCATCGAAGGCTGAAAGACGCTCCCAGTGAAGGACGAATCGGGGTAAGCGACTTCGGGCTGAATGTTAGGGAAATAGCTTGAGGGAGTTGTCAGCAAGCCATCGTGGAACATGATAGTCCCCCCCGAGTTGACTCGAGATAGCTGTCAGCCTGATGCTCAGGACCAGGAGAATTAGATCAAAGCTTCACCGTGGGTGAGCCGAATCCCTGAGGCGAGGGCGTACCTGGATAGATCTGTGCTGAGAACCCTTCTTGATAACTGTTTGGAACACCGGGAGTTTGCGCGTGAGTGTCCCCAGCGATCATCGGTACAGCTTGGTTTGGGAACACAGATGAGGACACGGCGCCCACTGGAGGCTGAAAGATGCCTTCGAAGATGGACGGATTGGGGTAGAAGACAGAAGGCTGAGTGCATACAGAGGAAGGGTTTTGGAAGCACGTTGTCCACACATCTGCCCCCGAGCCATTGTCGCATAGTTCCCCTTGAGCTGAAGCATTCTCCGTGCCCAACGAGCTGTTGCTGGCTTTGTTCGACGGCGGACTGCCCGGTGGACTGTCAGGGTTCGCGCGGCGTTTCAAGAACTCAGTCCGCTGCTTTTGTCCCCTTCCCTCTAACAAGTCGTTATATACTACTTGCATTCTGTGGTTGAGACCGTAGAGGTTTCTTTCGTGCCCCCCCAAAAGAGAATTTTGCACGGCTTCCTTTCCATCTCTCTTGTCGATTTTCCTTTTCTCGATCAAGGCCTCCGTGGCCTTTGACAATGCGACGCTATGCACTTTGTTGTGATTTAATGGCGTAGAGACACTGTGTCTAGCTGAGAACCATATCAAGCCTTCAAACGGAACATCCGGCATTGATTCTTGGATCTTTCCGATTTAAAGGCACTCCAACGTCGTTAGACCAGCCATTGGCATGAACGGTAGCAGCCGCGTGGTCACAGCAGGAGGTATATACAGGGACTTACATGGATTTCCACATCCTTCATGATCGAAATGCAAAGCCGTCTTATCCTTTCATCACAATCGCCGGCACCTTCCTCGAAATCAGTGTTTGGAGGGCTGAGTCCCTGCCGAGGTGATTCCTTCCGACGACTGAGAACCATCCAGCGTTCTTCATAAAACTCAGCCAATCTACCGATACTGATTCCAACAGCCTCCGAAACGATCTTCTGCAGACGCTCTAAATCGACTTCATAGGGCCCCTTAAGATACCTCCTCAACGAAGTAGGAACTGCTTGCGTCGCGGGCGCCCCTGCTGCTCTATTTGCTACAAACATGGGTTGAAGGCGAACGACTTTTGAACAGGTAGTGCGATTGATGACAAGACAAGGATGAGGAATCACTCGCTGTTTGTCTTGATCTCTAGCTGGGGAAGAGCGCGACGATGACGATGCAGATGGGACAATCAGGTGAATCGCTCCCCGTTGGCCCAGCCAGGCCAAGTAGTCCTTTATGTTCTCGACACGAGCCTATAAGGATGCCTCCACGTCGTAATGATAAGCACTCCTTTGTCGTTAGATAGCAGAGGGTCGTCATAGCCCCTGTCACAGCTAGAGAGGCCTTTATCATAGTTGAAACGACCGCATGGGAGGGGAGGTGTGGCTTTGTTCCAGCTACGGTCCATTATTACGTAATACCTAAAATTGGGATCCTAGTCGCAATCGAGGCTCGAGGCTTCAGATGGTACGTCACTATGGGAACTTGAGAAGTAATTATCAGCTGGCAAACACAATACCCGACAGCTATACACTCAAGAAGACTATCCTCAACGTTGGTATTCGAAACCTCAGCTACCGAAACTCGCAAACGACTGCCGAAATGCCGCTCAATCCAGACCCTAATGCTGATACCGAATTGTAGGTTACCCCATGTTATCGCAACGACAGCGATATTGACACAGCCTTCGCTCCAAAAGCAACGATGCACTTCGTGCACATGGCATCCTCCCGCCAAGACCTCCGACCCCACCATCTCCATCGACATTCCTCCCCTCACAAGCCGAACTCTTGCACTCGGCCCTCGAATCATCATCTGCTCAGCGGCTCACCGAAATGGCGGAAGATGCGCTCGATTCGGATGACGAGCGGATGTTCGAGTCGTACCGCATGAGAAAGCTGCACGAGTTGAAGAAGGCGGAAGCTGCCGAGCGGGATGTAGCTGAAGGGCGAGGACTGCGACAGATTGGGAGAGACGAGTTCGTGAGAGAAGTCAGCGACTCAAGTGCAAAGGACATTGAAGCACTGGGAGAAGAAGGAGAGGGAAGAGGTACTGGAGTTGTGTGCTTCTTGTACAAGGATTCGTAAGATGGCCCACACCCGCGCCCGCTCAAGCACTAAATTCGTCCTACTTCAGTATTCCGGCGTCCAACCACCTTCGTCAGATTCTCAACCTGTTATCGCCATTACACCCTTTAACACGCTTCCTATGCATACAAGGCGATCAGTGCATCCCCAACTATCCAGACAAGAATATACCGACATTGCTGATGTATAGGAATGGGGATTGTCTTGGGCAGATTGTGGGCTTGAAGGGTGGACTGGGTACAACAGCCATGGGTGAGTCAAGACCGACATTTCTCCCACTCAATGTATGCTAACAGAGCTCCTCGATCGTAGACATCGAACGCCTTCTTCTTGGCTACAAAATGATTGAGAAACTGAACCCGCAGACCCGTCGAACATGGAAACGTCACCTCGAATCCACCCGCTCTGGTCTAATAGGAGGAGCGGTCTCATCGGACGAAGATGACGCGAGCCTCGGGGAATCAGATGAGGATGCACAGTTTGGTACCATAATGAGGGGGAAGAAGGGAGACGCAAGGGGTTTGCGGCAGGGAGGAACAGGTGCTGGCTCTGGAAATGGATTAGGGCTGAGTGGAAGGCGTGCGCAGCAGGATGACGACTCTGACTTTGATCTATAGCAACATTGAGCGAATATCGCATATGCAACACATACCTTGGCATATCAGTTCAATTGAACCTTGCTCGGTAATAACATACGCATCACCCCGCAGCGATCCTCGCGGTTGCGCCTTTCACGTACTCAAGGCCTTTCTCAAGGTAGCTTCATCATCCACCAACACCGCTCCCTTCTCCTTCATCTCGGCCAAAACCTTTGTCGCATCCTCCTCGCTGACACCTCTAACGGCTGGGGTGTACACAAAAGTCTTGAACGCCTTCTTGCCGTCCACGGTGTGCGCAAGGGAGGAAAGGGTTGTCTGGCAGACACTAGCGAGGCAGACAGGTCAATCTCCTAGCTTGAGAAGGGTGTCTGACGAGTTTGGAGACGGCCGTACCAGTAATCTGTAGCTAAGCCCACGACAACGCAATTCTTGATACCGTTATCAACCAGGTACGAGCCAAGGTCAGGACCGACGACCTTGGCCTCGTCAGTAGGCTGGTTGAGGCAAAACGACAGAGCTGAGCTATACATAATCCGTCGAACCTGACGACGAGGCTCACAGCCAAGGGATCCTTTGCATTCGTCACGATCGAACCCTGGAATGCGGAAAATGCGTCACAATGCATGTTGTATCCCTGTTCATCGATTCCCGCGGCGATCAGCATGGGCGCCTGTAGATGAGTGTCCGACGACGGAAAGTGAACGCACCTTGCGTACTATCGCGAGTTTGTTCTTCGCCAGCCAGGGTTTCAGACGTTCCCGTACGCCGTCTTCGATTTCGGAACCCGTCGTCCCGGGGACCTAGAAGATGTACGATGGTCAAACGGCCGAGCTCGCATCGTGGGAACCCCGTCGAAGACTTACGCAATGGTCAGGCCAGATAAACACGTCCATGGTCTCCACATCTTGTTGTTTCCCACTCTTGTGCTCGTCCGTCTTTCCTCCCGCCTTTGAAGCAGTCTCGGAGGAGGAATCAGGGGATCGCTTCGGGACGCGGATCTTGGTATAAGGACTTCCGTTTTCGTGTGACGACGCGAACGATACGTGACCGCGAGGATGCCAGTCCTACAGCAAAAAATACCCAGATTTTGAGCTCCAGAAAGTACCGGATAAATGACCTCGACAAACCTGACTGGCGACCACCAACGTCCATTCTTGCGCCCATGCCTTGTCCTCTAGAAACTTGTAGATACGAGGAAGAGTTTCTCGCCCTTCGGCGACGGCGAGGCTTCCGTCCGGAGGGAGGAAATCGTTCTGGACGTCGACGATGATGAGAGCGGTTGGACTGGTAGGCATGATGCGAATGTATAGCTACAGGATCGCTCTTAGTAGTATGTGTGATGTTTGAACGTGTTTGCTTCGGGAGTGGTTGGCTCTCGCAACTACCTACGTGTATGGGGTACATATACGCATAGGGCTCTCCTGCTAGCTGTGCATGTATGTAGGCTGTAACGAGCATTCTGAAGCTGACGATTCGATCAGTCAGGGTGGGCCAGTAATTACGAGGCGAGCGAGTTGGGCAGCTTGCGTCATGAAGCGACCCCGCCGCTGTTGTGAGCCCCAACCATTTGCTTCCGCTTGTCACGTGATCAGCCAAAAGTTGGACGGCAATGTGAATGCTCAACTCTGACCGCATTGGAGAATACGAGAAATTGTGATCAGTTCACCTTGATCGGACCTTCAGGCTGTTCCAGTATACGCCTCGGTTCTCCAAAATGGCTCCCAAGAAGACGAATCCCGCGGGACGACCGCAAAAAGCAGCACCGACAGCTGTGCCGAAAGCTAAACCCGTCGCTTCGAGGAAACCCGTTCAAAAGCGAAGTCGTGAAGATGATCGGGACACAACGACCTACGAAGCCGGAGAGAGCTTGCTTAATGGGAAGATAGATGCTGGCAAGAAGGGCAAGGCGACGGCAGGAACGGAGGAGGCAGATGAGGAAGACGAGGATTTCGAAATTGATACTGGATCAAGTAATGGTGATTTGGAGGATTTCCTCGATCGAGAGGCTTTGGAATCCCCTGCGGATGACGAGGACGAAGAGGAGGACGAGGAGGACGATGAAGAAGGTTACAATACTTCGGATATTGAAGCCATGGAGAATGCGTCAGACGATGAAGGAGACGACGTGGATGATGCCTCGTCCGTTGCTTCTTCCTCTACCGCCCCTTCGACTGTTCCCGACTCGAACCTCACCCTCGACCAGCTCATCGCACGTCACACCTTCAAACCCGACGAGAACATGGACATCTACGTCTCCACTGCAACCGGTGGAAGACCGCTCGTGGGCGACGTGAAATCTGGCAAGTTTAGTAGCGCAAAAGAGGGTACAGGGAAACTGGTGCCTAGTAAATTCGTTAGAGGTGCGATGACGAGGGAATACGATGATATCGAGGCCGGGTATGGAAGTGAGAGTAGTACCGAGGAGGTGAGTTCCGATTTGATATGTTCTTCCGACGACTTCCCTGCTGATTCATCGCTCTTGATTTCGTTTGTAGAACACGAACACGATAGGAAACGTACCGATTGAGTGGTATGACGATATGCCCCACATCGGTTACGACGTGAATGGTCGCAAAATCATGCGACCCGCCAAGGGTGATGAGCTGGACAAGTTTTTGGCAACGGTTGAAGATCCTGATTCATGGTATGTCTGCTTAACGCGCGTAGTCGGTCTTTGTGGCTCACCATTTTTTGATAGGACTACTGCCGAAGACAAACTACTGCAGCAACAAGTGCAGCTGTCAAACAAGGAACTCGACATCATCCGACGACTGCAGAATGCCGAGAATCCCGATGCCGACTTTGATCCTTACCAGGACACTATTGAATGGTTTACAGGCAAGGGCAACGAGATGACGATGCCTTTGAGTGCCGCACCCGAGCCGAAGAGACGTTTCGTGCCCTCCAAGTGGGAACACAAGAAGATTATGAAGATCGTCCGGGCTATCCGAGAGGGTAGAATCGTTCCCAATAAGCCCGCAGTGGAGAAGCCAAAGGTATACGGTATCTGGTCCAGTGACGACGTCGAGAACCCGCCGCACGCCATGTACATGCCTGCTCCGCAAATACCGCCTCCGAGGACAGTCGAATCCTACAACCCGCCCGAGGAGTATCTGTTTGATGAAAACGAGAAACGCGAGTGGGAACAGCAAGAAAAGGAGGATCGAAAGATTGACTACATGCCTCAGAAACATGATGCGTTGCGACACGTGCCGGGGTACGAGCAGTTTGTCCAGGAACGATTCGAACGATGTCTCGATCTCTACTTGGCACCTCGAACACGCAAAGTCAAGCTCAACATCGACCCAGAGTCGCTCGTTCCCAAACTCCCCAGCCCGAAAGAACTTCGACCGTTCCCTACCAACTGCGCCGTCCAGTATCGACACCCTGCAAACTCTCGTGTGCGGTGTGTCAGCGTGGATGCGCGTGGTGAATGGGTTGCGAGTGGAAGTGAGGACGGGATCGTGAGGGTTTGGGATCTGGGTAACGGTCGTGAAGTCTGGAGGTGGAATCTGAAGGGTGGACCGGTGCAAGCGGTTGAGTGGTCTCCGAACAAGGACGAATGTATTCTTGCCGCTGCAGTGTAGGTCCTTCCACAACTTGACTCGCGTCTACTTTTTCTAAAACTTTTGATCTCCTTTGTAGCGCAGGACGGATATATCTCCTTGCACCGCTCGCGTTGATCTCACCTCATGTCGCTCAAACAACTCTCACCCACCTCAACACGGCCTTTGCGTCGTCCTCTGCTTCGACAACGAACAACACTGGCAAACCGCAGGTACCGGATGCCAAGTGGGTCCGGCCGTCGGAAGATGAACGGGACCGAGGTATGATGGTTATTGTCGAAGTTCAGGGAACGCCGAAGCAAGTTACGTGGCACAGGAAGGGTGACTACTTTGCCACTGTCGCTGTGGATGGTGAGTTTTGGCTGCCTTGTGCCTCGCGAAGACAAAAGAATGCTAACATTTGCGTTCTTATAGCTACCAACAAGTCTGTTCTTATTCATCAACTATCGAAGCATCAGACTCAGTCGCCCTTCAAGCGCACAAAGGGCGCCGTGCAGCGAGTTGCCTTCCACCCCCACAAACCTCACTTCTTTGTTGCTGTAAGTAATAATCTCCTGTCAATCGCTAATTAGTTGCTAATGGACTTGCCGCGCACAGACTCAACGATATGTCCGTCTCTACGATTTGGTAGGACAACAGCTCATCAAGACCTTGATGACTGGTCTCAAGTGGATTTCAAGCTTGGACATCCATCCCTTGGGAGATAATCTGATTGTCGGAAGTTATGACAAGAAGCTGTGTTGGTTCGATCTGGATTTGAGTACGAAGCCATACAAGACTTTGAGGTGAGTCCTTTTGCTTGAACGTACAAGCTCTAAAAACTAACTATTGCCTGCTTCTAGATATCACACAAAGGCATTGCGTTCCGTTGCGTATCACCGAGCCTACCCGCTCTTCGCGTCAGCGTCAGACGATGGATCTATCCACATCTTCCACGGAACCGTCTACACCGACCTAATGCAAAACCCGTTGATCGTCCCGCTCAAGGTTTTGCGAGGACATCAGATCAAGGATGGATTGGGTGTGTTGGATCTCAGATGGCATCCTACGAAGCCTTGGTTGATCAGCAGTGGCGCTGATGGCGAGGTCAGGCTGTGGTCTTCATAGAGCTAGAGACGTGAGGACGTCGGCAATTGTAGGGTATCATGACATCTATATGAACACATGGGTGTCGATCTGCGTGATTTTCAGGACATATTCCGCCATTTGGCTCGTATACCTGCCAAACATGCTATCGTTCCGAACACTCCGGTCCAGACCTGACCATCAATCGAGAAGTTGTCAACCGTTGGTCTGACGCGGGTATCGGACGAGGACTTACCTCATTGGACCACGCGCCATTCGGTAGCGACCAATGTATAGTCAGTGGTGCATAACCGCTACAACGTTCGAAGCAAGTCAGTACTGACGAACGGTGTCATGAAGAGTTAACCTGAGCGGACGTACACATTGACTACGACTTCCTCAATCCAGCTGATCTTCTCCGCTCTTAAAGCCTTGACATCTTCCTCTACGTTTTGCTTCTCTTCCCCCTGAAGCTTCAACCTTATAGCCCTCTCCTTGACCTTCAATTGTCTATTCTGCCTGGCCAACCGCCAGACATCCAGTGTTACGTACGCCGCCCAGAATCTACAGCTCCAAGTGCTCCAATTGAGTTCCCGTGCGGAAGAGAGGGGGAATACGCCCTTGGAGGATAGGTACGAAAGGTTCTCGAGTGGGTAGTAGAGGATGAGGGAAACGGTTTGGAGGATGTTGACGAGTTGTGTTGTCGAATCCGTTGCTGTGGACGGCGAAAGGAGAGACGGAACGGATGCGAGAACGGGGATTATACCTGTTGCCGCAGATCGTTAGCGACGCTTCGGGCTGGATCTATGCTCAGTATCCAACGGCCAAGCCAACACTACTTACCAAGCAACCGCATCATCGTTCGTGCATCACCGATAGACGAGCTCAAAGCCTTCAACCTAGCAGCATAGCTCACAGCCCACATTCCCAACACCTCCCTCCCAACCAACGATCCCCCATCGCTCACGCTTTTCCCGCTCCCGGACTTTACCAGCCTCGCAGCCAAGGCTAACAGCAGCGCGACCGCGATCTTTGCAGGATATTGAATGACCGTGAGCAATTTATCGAGGCCCGATGCGGAGGACATGAAGGTCGAGATATTGGCGAGGGAGAACTGCCGCGAGGACGGGCGCGCGAGGAGGAGATGGAGAATGGTATTCCGAGCGTTGTTGAGGCTTACATTCGGATGCAGCGGTTTCGTGGGAATTGGGAGCGACATTGTGGTGGGGCTCAGGAGGGAGGTAGTGTCTGCTAGGAGTCCTCTGTACCACAGCGAGTATTTCATAGAAACGCTTCCAATACTAACGAAACAATTTCGAGTTTCGAAGACAGCGTGCCGGTTATTGCCAGAGCAAGATATCCGGGCATGCAAGCTAACCAACTCTGGCGAACGATCTGTTCGATCAGTTTCTCCGGTCGGTCCGTCCAGTTATGCAGTCAGATCTTCATGAATGCTGTTTCATCTTGAATCCTTGAACTTCCACTCTGGGTTTCCCTGCAAGTCGCTTTGTTGACGGACATCTACAGTTTCCCCACATTTGGCATGGATTCCACAATATCGCTGTCGACGAGCGCTCCTGCTCTCGAATACCGGCCGTACAGCTCGGAGGAATATGACCTGGCGGACATTATGGATCTCGTGGATCAGGAGTTGAGTGAACCGTGAGTCGCCGGATGCTCGCCGTTATTCGCGGCAAACTGTTGACCATAATCTTGGTCTTCCTGGGTACCACAATTAGCTACAACAGTGAGCAAGCGTCAGTTTAGTCACAGTCTCTGAATAGGTGATCGACTGAAATCTACCCCTACCGCTCAAAGTCTACACCTTTCGTTATTTTCTACAAGAATGGTCAGTCATTGCAGATGTAAAAGCAGTCTGGATCACCTCGCTGAAACGTACAACTGTATAGGCCGCATCTGGCATGGCTCGTAAGCTTTCTCGCCATTCCGTGCTGTGCTAACCTCGATTGACGAGAATTCCTTCTTACCTGCACAGGTCTTTCCGAGTCAGCCCGACGGGGAACACCACAACCGTCCGAGAGCGATCGCTACAATAGTTTGTAAACAGGATTACCACAAGGGACGCGTGAATAGGGGTTATATCGCGATGCTGAGCGTGGACAAGGCGTGGAGACGGAAAGGTATAGGTGAGTACGCGAGAGCAGTTTTGGCGGACGCGTGGGGCCATGAAGGCGGGAAACTATGGTTTACCTGGTGGTGGATTCCTCGCTTCTCGCAGCAAGAAGATTGATCGACTTGGCTATGAAGTCGATGATAGAAAGAGATGCCGATGAGGTATGTCGACATCAGTTTCCCGAGAATAATCCCGTTGGGATCATACCGTTACTTACACCCGCGCCCACTGCAGATTGTCCTAGAAACAGAGTTTGACAACCGCGCTTCACTCTCACTGTATGGGTCAATGGGATTCATTAAGGATCGCAGACTGTATAGGTTTTACCTGAATGGAAAAGACGCGTAAGTCCTCGCAGACCCTTAATTAGTGGACGAGAAAGGTTACACAAGCTGATTATTGATCAACGTGTTCCTCCATCTTCCGGTCAGATTTCGACTCGTGTACCCTGTCCCAAAAAATGAGCCTCACCATGACGTCTCACCACCCACCAATCCGCCGGTCTCGCTTAGACCTCTTACACCTCCGTCATCAGATCTAACCTTACCGACACATCAACCCGAGCACTCGTTCCCCAGCCAGTATGCACCGTCAAATCCATACTCAGACACAAACGCAGCGAACGGATCCGGCAGCACCAACCAAGAAGTTTTGGGAACATTGGTCGAAGAAGCTGAAGATGGCGAGGCGCAAGTTGATGCAGCTCGTGAGCGAGTGGAGTTTGCGTTGGTTCTATAATCTTTCGCGCTTGGATCGCAGGAATCGGTGCTAGAGTCAGCGAAGACATCTCCAGTAAAGAACCTAGCATATACTCCAGCCGCATTGCCACCGCTTGTTCGTGTCGACATTATCTCAGCGTCACCCACTTCAGACCGGGTCATCGACAGGACAACTCTCAGAATTAAATCAATTCTGGCTAAGATATTGGATCGTTCCCAACGCCGCACGGTCCTTCGAATCTGGGGAGGGAATAAAATGGGGCACTGCAATGTACGCTCGAAAATATTTCTACCGTACGTGGTAGCAACGACGCATTTCTCGGACCGAAAGGGGTCTCTCGACGTTTCGGGCAATCTCGAAGTCTGCTCCGATGTGTAGTGCTCCGGAGGCCATGGTCTTCAGGCGCTCTCGACCTGCAATTCGAGGAACACATAGACAACGGTCATGGCGAGAAGTAACGCAAATTATCTCACCCTGGAGAAAACACCTTTTCTGCAATCTCCGCAACGACTCGCAGGAGCGGCAGGGCCTTCGGTGACTGTACAATCCTCGTAACGTCGGAACTGGAAATCATTTCTCGCCCACTCGGCCCGACAGGGGAGGCTTGCAGCTGGAGCGATAAGGAGAACCTAGCATATGGTTTGAACAGTATGGCACCATGCACACAGTCTTTCACTTCGATCGAGCTTTGGTTCGCGGTCTGAGCCAGGAAGGTCGTCGAAGATCGTCAAGTGGACTTTAAAGTCAGCTAAAGCGGACGCAGCATGTCATGTTGCTAAGCATGTCATGCCTGTATGCACTGAACTCCCGATTGAAATCTCTATATCACAGTCTGTGGTTCGTTTCATCCGGGGTTGACAGATACCGACTTCGTTCATGTTTCCTGGGCTGACAAAACGAAGACTCAAGGTCCACGGTTTAGTTCACAAAAGATTCTTTTCTATGATAAAGTCTGAAGCCGCAAATATCAGGAATCCAGTTTTGAATACACGACATCTCCATATTGCTTACTCTTCGTCACTTCGAATGCCAAGAAGGTTGACCCTGCCGCTGGCACACTTCTGATCAAACTTGGTGCGATGCCTCGGAACAGGGCTTTTCTGCAATGTTCCTCTTGATTAGCGCATCTTCCCAAACATAATAATCAGATCCACACTTACACCCCACCCTGCCTGACGATCTCCGCCATTTCACGTCCAATGTAGCCCAGCCCCCCAGGAGTAGGCGGCCTTGCTGCAAGCTGGACCTTGCTCTTGACCACGTCAAGAGGGTAACACGCCAGCCAATAGCAGATTCCTCCCGTTGCGCCTGCAGTCACGTAGGTCAACATGGAACCGGGGCCGAACGGTCCTGACGTTTGCTTCTCAAGGCGTCGTTTCGTAAATTCATATCCTGCGAATATCTTCTATTCAGCGGAAACATAAGCTTGTGCCGCGACCTCGACTGACCTGTATAGAAACCGGCGTATGCGGGTATCTCCCTTGCGACCGTGACCTAGAACGAGCGGTTGGTTCATCAGATGTCAATTGATCAGGCTTTAATGGACGGAGCTCACCCAGTAACCCCGCATGATACCGTTCTTGAAACCCCACTGCCGATAAGTATCCTTTACGACAGCGCCTAGCTTTTTGTCATCTGCTCCACCATACTACAAGTCAAGAATCCTGTCAGTCTGGGAAAAAATGGATTGCTAATTGTACTAACTTGACCCTGCATCTTGATTTTGAATAGCTCGACCTACGTTAGACACAGCTATTAGTAAAGTCGCGAGAACTCTTATTAGTTTCTACCTCGCTTGAGCAAAACTTACTGGGCTTGCCAACACCGCATTGATGGCACCCGCACCCGCACCCGCGACCGCAATCTGTCCCATCGTCAGGTCTGGATAAGGCGATATCATCCGTCTAGTCACGCCATAAGCGGTGAAGAGGAGAGAGTTGACGGCTGCGATGCCGAGCAATGGCGATGCCATACCTGCAAGTGCAAAACAAAAACAATGCGTCAACGCCATGGAACTCGTCCGCGATGATGGAGCTTACCCTTGTACAACGCGAAAAACCCTTCCTTTGCGACCGTTTGCCGAAGGATGTCCCATGTGTTCTTAAACATTCCAGGAGGGCTGGTTTGCGCCCTCTGCGTGCGGTTCAGGTGACACGACATTCAGTTCCCGTTTCAGCTTTTACCGCTTCAGCACTCACGGTTTTCAAAGTATCTAGAGGCTGAGGGAACTTATCAGCACTCGACTCGATGCGCACACATCTAGGGGACATACCTGTCCGACCAGAACCTGTGATGCACCTCCGACACTTCCGGCGATCAGCTCCACCGCAACATTCCCTCGTTTTTGAGCTGCGACAAGGGTGTCGTCCTGAGCTTCGGACATGTTGAGAATCGACAATCTAGAGTGCTGGGTGCAGGTCTACGCTTTTCGTGCAAGCCCAAGCTATATGTTTTCAACCCGAAACAACACAGGGGACCGATAGCAAGCACAATCGACGATGTTTCGCGGATCCAAATTATCGATGCTCAATCGATCCGATACAAATCACGTCATTATCGTTCAGTGAACCCATGAGTAGATTGTTGGCATGCCTTCAGACTTCCCTCCATCAACAAGTCGTTTACAGATACATTCCTAGTCATCGTCGATGAATAGCGGCATTACAAAGTGACGAACGGCCGGTTCTGGGCATCAGGCAGGCTGCGGTAAAGGCACGGCAACAGGCTTACACCCTGAACAACCAACATGCTCGATCCCCTGAATCGGCCATATCTCGTCCAGCGGTTGATCGCACTCGTCAGATCGAAACGTCCCCCACGCCGAACGAGGATCCTTCAATGTAACTTTGCTGCTGGAAAACCAATGCGTTCGGTCGAACGTAACCGTAAGATCGTAGAGAGTGATCTCCACTGCCAGTTTGTCGTCTCCGTGCTCCAGCGTGATCAGGTTCCAGTCCTTTTAGATGGGCTCTTCGAATGTGAATCGGAAGCCAAACATGTATGCCAAGTCTGGGTCTTGGATGCTGCGGCTTTCCTCGGTCTTGTGCCATCGCCAGTCCACCGTCCCTGGGTTTGTTGACGCAGTGAGTGAAAAAGTGGTGAACGAAGTGCTGGTTTGCTCGGCTACCCTCGTCCAAGATCCCACCTCCGCGGACACCCCAGATACTGAGATCTTTGGGTCGAAGCCCCATTTCGTCTTGATGACTTGCTGTCCGTTCACGTGGATCAAGTTGTGTGTACCACCCGGCGCCGGCAAGACTTTGACAATGAGGGGTATGTGCTGCTTATGTTCCGGACTGGCTTGGCCTCTTGCTCCGTCAATCGGAATCAGTCGCCACTTTGATGTCCAACCCATGTTATCTGGAGCATCTGAAGAGATTCAATACCGCCGCACTGCCGGACTATGAATCGAGTTTGCTCTAGGGAAGAACGTGCCAAGTTTCGGAGCGCCGTTCTCTTTGAATTGTTCACCATTGATCCCGACCGACACCGACGCAAGAACGGTCCTTTGCTTGAAACTTACATCCGGGTAGCTTGGTTTCTTGGTAATCTGGTCGGCATGTTGACAAACTGAGAACCTGTAGAAATTACCTCTTTCAGTTTCGCCTCTGGAAGCAGAACGAGAAGAGAGGACAATCTGGAGTCAGTAGAGGATTTTTTTAGCGGCCACCCTCGCGGAAATTTACTAACAGATTTCACTGTCGCTACTTTCATGTATATGCTCGCGGCGGGTTGAAGGCGACAGGCCATGGCTTTGAATGTTGCTTCCCTACGGTAGTTTGAGCTAGAGCCGAAGGCAACATAGACCAAACCATATCTGGATTCGGTTCCCGACATGGATTTCTCGTTGAGGGCTTGTAAGCGATATCTTGAGAAAACGCATTACACGGGGGTGAAACGGCAGCGGCCGGTTCCCATGCCATAGGTGCAGGTTTGCCCGTACACCTGCTGTCTATGGCGACATTTCCTTAGCGATTACGATGTGCGGAGGCGACTCTGTCGGTGCCCTTTCCAGGGCTACGCGTTCCCTGTCGAAGTCGATTTTGCGGAGCTTCACATGTTGCGATGACATGTCGAGTTGGCTGTGCGTCTCGCCGATTTATCTAGATCAAGAGCGGATAGCTCTATGATCAATGAGCACAATTTCAGCTGTGTGTGGTGCCATCCCGCGATGGGACCAACCTTCTTGTCGATAGGCTCATCACGAAAGTTCACAAGTTCTGCTCGCTCCGACCAGGTGGAAAACGCTGATCCCAACTGATACCCACCGAAGCAAAGACGTTGGGATGCCAGATGTAGTGTCAGTCAGCTTCCTAGCGATATATCTTCTCCCTGCGCGGTGTCGTTGACGAGGTGAAACCTGTCAAACCTGGAAGTATGCTCTCCGCTGCGTATGATGGAGGCCATTTTGAGCGAGGGACAACAATGATGGTCTGTACAGTTGACATCAGCGTCCGTTACATCTGACCTGCGCTTTGAAGCGACAAGTACACACTGATAGCACGTACAAAGCTATACAGCTCGGTAGCCTCAGAGACAGTCGCATAGCATATCGTTACATAGTCAATACATCTTGAAACTTGGGTTCCTGGTGGAAGCGCGACCTCGCTTCCGGATGATTAGCATTCGGTCGCAAATAAGGTCCGACCCGAAAATTTCTCTATACATGGAGTTCTGTACCGATGCGGCTTGCCAGCATGATGGCACTGGTATTATTCTCGCTGCAAAAGCTCAGCACAGATTTTAAAGCGTCCGCGTGTGTCTACTGGGTACATTTCTGGCATAGATGAGGCGAGACGTGAGTCTACAAGTCAGACGATTGCAATAACGGCTGTAGCGGAAAACCCCACTGCTATAGCTATGAATCGCTATGCTGAGCTCCGAAAAGATGATGTAATGAAGTCTTCTTTGCTTTACAGGGAGCACAAATCACGCAGAAAAACTAGAAGGTGAGTGGTAGTTCCGCGCTGCACCGCTTTATCTGCTATCGTTTGAGCAGGCTTATACCGGCCGTTTTCTCCAACTGCAGGGGAGCTTCGAATCCGATAGCACATCGCGGAGGGGTGGCAGAGTTGGATCTACGCTCGTAACGGAAAAGTCAGTTGGCATGAAGTTGCTGGAGGAACCCATGTCCGAGTATGACATGGGCTCATGAAGGAGAGGAGCTGGACGACAGTTGGCAAAGAAAAGGGCGGTCAGTAATGATTTACAGGTAAAAGGGGAGGAGACCTACTCCGATGCGACCAAGGTGGATCTGGAGGGGCTTGAGCGTAGACCGAAGATCCTGCACCCGATCCGCCCATTGAGCCGCTGTCATGTATCGCAGGTACTTGCCACCCCTGATAGAAATGATACTGCAAGCCGGCTGGCGCACCGGTGGTCGATTGAGGGTATCCGCGTCGTTCTGCTCCAATGGTGAGTCCGGAAGGAACAACGAAGGTGGAGAGCGTTGGCGGTACTGCATAACCCACCCCGCCATCGCCGTACGCGTCATGTGAGGCTGATGCGGTGGCCATATCATCCCTCCTAGAAGAAGATGCACTTGTCACTGGATGCGCATTAGCGTTCTGATATCCTGACAAACTCCATGGGACTGGAGTTTGATTCGCCAGACGGTCAAATTGCTGTGAACCGTGGGGAACGCCTCCTGCTAGGATCGAAATGTCGAAACACCCCTGAAGATACTTCCTCATTACTTCCACCTGATCCGTGGAGAACCTCTTGTCTTTTGGATCAGGGGGGCGGTACATCCCACTGGCGTAGTGATGAGCATCCACCGAATTCAAATTTGTGCCCTTGCTGTTCGAATTGAACAATCTCTGCCTTGCGTTCGCCCTCTCGTTTTCGTCAGAAAGATCCTACATGACGAAGTCTGAAGATCAGCCGTCGTGTGAGTAGAGAGATACTACTTACTCGAGCAGCGATACAGTCAATCACACCATCAATCAGCTTCCCGGAATTCTTTCGCATGACTTGCTTCCATTGCCTCGTATGTAGCTGCTCATAGAACTTGGCCAACATATCGCGGAACAAGCTTTCTGCCAACAGGTCGAAGTGGTTGTCGGGTAACCAGGGCTCTGTCGGCCCAACGGGGAATGCATTCGTCGAAGACATGAAACGTGGATTGGCAGAGGATTGCGTGGGCGCAAAACGTACTTCGCTAATCTTTTGCACGACCCGGTGCAAGACGGTCAGCTTTGTAGTTCCTGCAGTAACGGCAATATCCAACACCCGTCCGCTCTTGCAAAGTGAAAATTGTGGAAGGTCTTCTTCCTTTGTTTGGCTGCATTCTTTCTCTGTGAATGACCCTTAATCAACATCTGCCATCGCCGCTTTAAATTTGCTTTCGTTCTAGATCTCATCGGTCGATCGTGTTTGCCTCACTTTGCGGCGTCCTGCATCGGCATCTGTCGCTGCGAGGAGAGCTGTGAATCCAGGAGCGGGACAACAATGGATATTGATTTGATGGTCGCCCGACAGATAGGGTGCGACGAAGGCTTATTAGAGGATAGAGTTTCCCGAGAAGGTCAGAGAACGCGAGCGATCGAAGTGATCGAGAATTCGAAGTGGTTTCTTCTTGCGATATTGTCAGCTTCCCCTTGATGTGTAAACCTTTCTGTCCATCTCATCTACCCGCGTATATCACTTTCGTTCCACAGCTTACCATGTCTGCCGACGAGGAACTCCCGCCATCCAAGCTCGGAACCAAGGAATACTGGGACAATGTCTACGAACGTGAAGTCGGAGTTTTCGAAGATACCGGGGACGAGGGCGAAGTATGGTTTGGTGAGCGCGCTATGGAGAAGATGAGAGACTGGGTGTATGCGAATTGCCCTCCTGAACAAGAGGAGCAGGCAGGAGAGTCATCCAAAAAGAGGAGAATCAGGGCGATGGAATGCGGTTGTGGTGAGTACGGTTTACGCTGAGTCAAACCGAGGCTATTCTTACTTTCAATCATGACGATAAGGCAACGCAACGCTACTTTTGTCTCTCTTGTCACCACCCTTGAACAACGATGACGACGACGACGAAAGGGATACCCCCATCCCACGGTTCTTCCCTTCGCAACTGACAGGTATCGACTATTCGGAAGTTTCGATTAAACTTGCCCAAGGCGTAGCTGAACGACGTAGGGACCTGTGGAAACGGAGAGTCAAAAAGGCAAGGAAGGATGCTGCAGGCGATCAAGATAAACAAAAGGAGGACGATGCCGAATCAAGTGAAGACGAAGATGAATATTACGATTCAGACGAGGAAACTCTTTCACCTGCAACGTTACAACTCGACGATCCGCTCCTGACAACGCTTCCGCTCTTCTTGACCGGCGACCTCCTCACCTTTCGTAGCGTTCGCGACCTGTACTCTTCACTGCCAGAATCTCATCCCCGGAAAACGAGGTCGGAAATCGATGAACCATGGGATATCGTCCTTGACAAGGGGACGTTTGACGCTTTGGCGCTCAGTCAGGATACGATTTCGATCCCAAGCTCGGATGCGGACGGGAAGGAGAAGGTGGAGCAGAGGCTGCCGAGTGCTGTATACCCGGAAAAGGTTGCTCAGCTCGTCAGGAAAGGCGGATTCTTCTTGATCACTTGTGAGTCGGCGCTAGATTTTCTCTCTGCCTTGCGCTGCCGTTGACCTTGACCTTTGTGGCCGCAGCTTGCAACTTTACAGAGCAAGAAATCAAAAATCGCTTCGGCAAGCCAGAACTTGGTACGTAGAATTCGCATGAGGAGATGAGGGAATGAGGGAGGGACAAATTTCTGACAGTCCTGCTGGGATAAATCTTCTTCGGTTTCCTGCACGCGATTAGGTTTCGAATACCAGTGAGTTTGGTTTTGATGTCTTGTCAACAGTGCAGACGCTAAACTGATTTCATTCCCGCCGCAGCTCTCGTGTTTCTCATCCCTCATTCTCCTTTGGAGGTCAGACGGGCTCGAGTGTCTGCACAGTGGCATTCAGGAAAATATAGCATACTGTAATGACATTGTCCATGCATCATCACGTATTACCCTATGCATATATGTCACAGTAATCCGATATCACCCATACTAGCCCAAAATCTATACAGTCAACGCGGTCGAGGATGTTGGCGAATCTTGTTGCTACACGTTTACTCGGGTCCTTCAATGACACACTTGATAGCAGCCTATAAAGGAAGGGTCATTAGCCGAGCCGGCAAGCCGCGGGACATCAATACTTACATTGCCCTGTTCGTCCTTTCCGGCTTGTGTGATCTGGAAAGCCTTAAGAGCTTCGGTAAACTTGAATCGGTGGGTGACAAGGGGTTTCAAGTCGACGAGTCCTCGAGAAACCAAGGAGACAGCCATCGGGTAATCGCCCGGACCGTATCTGAACGTGAATGTCAACATCAGTCGTCAGGCGAGCCAGATCAAGATAATGTCGCTACCTACCGGAAAGAGCCGAGCACTGTGAGTTCTTTGCCACAGACGAGGTACCATGGCAAAGTGACGTTGGGAGCTCCCATGCCGACTTGCACGTAAATACCGCTAACCAAGGGGAACCGAGTGTATGTCAGTTTGCAGCCCTGGTTACATGCCGAGAAGAACTCACCCAGGCTTGATGATGTGCAAACCGACCTGACAACACACTTCCGCACCAGAGGCTTCCAGGACAAGATCGATAGCGTTTCCTCCTCGGACTTCGAGGCCTGCTGATTTCCGGACCAAGCCTGCGACTCGCTGAGAGTATTCTGGACGAGCTTCGTCCTTCTCCGGGGGAGGCTAGCGGGGAGAAGAAAGTCAGTATACCAAATCAAACACCGAGCAAGACAATTTTCAACTTACAGGAACAAAAGTATGCGTCGCCGCGTACCCCTTTGCAAACTTCAACCTCTCCTCGTTGATATCCACCGCAACAATCTTCTTGGCGCCCAAAGCCTTGGCCACAGCCATGATGAGCAGACCCACGGGTCCTGCACCAAAGACGATGACGTTTTGTCCGGATTTGAGCTTGCCGAGGGAGGAGACGGAATGAACGGCAACGGAGAGGGGTTCCATCATTGCGCCGTCATCCAAGGATACTGATTCTGGGAGGAGGTAGCACAGATCGGCTGGGCTGGAGGTATACGGATATTAGTTATCTTGGAAATGCGTTTACGTGAGGAAATCCGCTATAAAGGGCTCTGCTGAGCGTCACTCACAGTTTGTAGTATCGAGCCAAGGTTCCGACAGTGTTGGGAGGAGTGGCGGCAAAGATGATATCGGGACAAAGCTGATTGGAAAAGACTCAGAACATATCCATTGATTCCCATCAAACATCGCTACTCACGTTGTACTTTCCACACTTGCAATCCGAGCATCCCATACATGTCTCTCCCGGCTCCAAAGCAACTCGGTCTCCCGGCTGCAGCGACGTGACCTTATCTCCCACAGAGTGAATAATACCCGCACTTTCGTGACCTAAAACCATGGGCTCGCCGAGAACAAAGTCTCCGATTCGAGCGTGGTTGAGGTAGTGGACATCGGAGCCGCAGATACCGGTCGCCTTGACCTCGATGAGAACGTCTTTGGGGCCGATTTGGGGAATGGGACGCTGGAATGCAGAGCGCAGTGTAAGCGTGACCTTTTCCGTATGTCCCCGGGAAGACTACTTACGTCTTCGTAGTAGGTGTCGTGAATACCTCGAAGAACGAACGATGGGTTGTCCTCCCTGAGGGGTCGAGTGTTGGCTGATGAAGACATGGTTGGATATTTGTTGAACAGGACACACAACTAGGAAATGCTACTGAAGGAAATTTCGTGCAGCTACGCTCCCTTTCATACACATGGTCTTATATACCGACAGCCCACGGCCCCCCTGGAATTTAAGTTGAGAGATATTGGCTGGCGCCTGGAACATCCGCAATGGCTCGCAGCGACGAGGAACGCCGGACTCCGATCTGCCCAGCGTGACAGCGTGACTGAAGTTGGCGCATTACCGCGTTGCCGGCTGAGCGGATGAAGCGAGATGATGGTAGACACGAACAGAATCACTTTGTTTCCATGGATACATTTGCCTGCTTCTAACTGACTGGACACGTTGCACCCTTGTAGGTGACGATGTCGATGGGCAGAAGCTGGACTGCAGAGGACTGGCTTCGCCTCCTCGCCGTAGCTGAAATGCCAAATCAGCCGCTATAATAAACGCATACGGCAACAGGTCAACTCCGACAGCGTTCAGTCGTTCACGTTATGAAAAGCTCAATGCGGCAGCACAGATCTCGGCAGACGACCAGACTGACCAGAGACGGGACAACTAGGCATTGGCCACCCAAATATGTGGGCGACGAGAGCTAGCATGGTAATGGGGCTCTTCATTTGGATCTCCCTTCAATGCAGCCAGTCAATTCATCGTGAGACGTCGGAACACGGCTGCAGGCCAAGCCTCAGGATTCCAAACAGAATCTTGCCTGCATATGTTCTTCCTCGACGATGTGTTTCAGCGCAACAACAAAAGAACACGAAAGTACGGTGAGAGAAATTCGTAAATCCGTTTAGAAAACGGCAGTGGTCGTGCTATCGATACAGTATGTTGTAGGGTAAAAGGAGAGTGTCCATGCTGAATACCTAGTTCCCATATCCTATTGCAGGAAGCCGCGCTATCGATTCATCTATGGTGTGTATCGTCGTCTTGATCTATTGCTCTTCGCGCCCGGCCGGTACACGAGCCGATTCGTGCTCTATGCAAGCTGCGGGATCCCGGGTCGTTTCATTGTCGAAAGGGATCCACTTTCGCCTTTTCTTCGCTTCCTTTTCGTGGTATGCCAGCCTGTATTCTATAGGATCAACGCAATAGCAGTAGTGAGGACTACTAAGAATGCAGATGCGGGAACGGCAACGTTGGAGAGCGCGCCGGAGCTATGATGACAGGATGTCGAGTGAGACAAGATAATAGAAAGTCAAGCGAGAGAATGTGATCAAAGCTTACCTGGGAGGGGTTGCGGTAACTTTAACAGTCAATACTGCTACTAGGCCATCAATCGCTGGAAGGCCGTTCACAGCGACGCTGCAGGTGTAGAGGAGCTTTGTGTGAGAATCGACATTCCCTTCATCCCACACACAGCACTCACCTATCGGGATGATTGATTCCCTCACTGCTGTTCTGCAGCAGGCTACTGATGTACTTGACGCTCGTCTCGTACGTGTAGTTATTCCACGAGGTCGAACCGACGTATGTGCTCGTGTTGGTGAGGTTCAACGTCGGAATCACATTGTCCTGTTTGGTTAGGTTCCCGACCATGTGGTCACGGCCGAGGTTGTAGCCATTTGGTTTGATAAGATGGTTGGCCGAGAGGTCCAGCTCCTCTGACACGCTGCGGGAGATGAGTTCGGATCAGCAGAATTCCGATCCCACAACCAGGCGGTATAGCAGGACTTACGCCATAAAGTATGCACCGCTGCAAAACGAAGAGGAAACGCCCATCAACCCCTGCTCAGCGGTAGAAAGCAATCGCACGTACGTGTTGTTCTGTCTCCAATATCGCAGATGCAATCCACCATTGAACGTCTCCCTACAGGTTCCGATATAGATATCCCCATAATTCCATCTAAGTACCTTCAGTTCAGTCACGTTCCCCTGTCCATCACCCAGGTTGGCCTCTTGGAAATCGCCATAATGCTGTCCGAGGCATTCTTCCCCGAGAGAAGTCGATAGCATGTAGTTGAGAAAGCCGCCCTTGTCGGAATTGATGGCTAGTACTCGTGCATCCGATTCTGCGGAGAGGATGGTGTTGAGGGGCTCTCCGAGGCCCGGAGGATTCGTGTTGTTGGCAATCTTGATGGTCGACTAGGAATAAGCATACTCTGAAGTATGTGAGAGCTCCTCGAACTTACAGTAAGCATCTGCCCACCATTCGTCCGTGGATCGTCAAATCCACGATAATCATCCCTCTTGACCAGCCTGGGCGATCCTTTTCCTATAGGCAAGCTGTTTGCATTTACCTCTGAGATTGTTGTAGTGAATAGCGTAGCACATGTTGCAAATGCGGTGTAAAAGAATGGCGAAAATTGAGGGACCATTTCTATTCCAGGCTGTAGTGAACGTGTTGAAGCGATATGATGCCCGCTGTCTATGATAGCGCCAGCTGTTGCCCCGGTGCAAGGGTATATGAAAAGCAGGAGATGAAGCTGCTAGGGTATCACCAAGAATTGCACCTTGATGAACCCTGAAGGTGCTGGTAGAAGTTTTCACCCCGTCGACCGCGACTGCAATTGCTGATGATCGACCTATGTATGGCTCCGCGATTAGCTCGAACCGAGAGCGACGGCGCGGCGATCGTCTGCGTAGGCCCAGCTGTCGGTGTCTGCACTCGGAGGTCCGATGACAAGGAGACTGCGGCCGCAACACGATATAAACAAACTCGTACGACAGTAGACCCACGTGAACCCTTCGACAACGCTCTACTCCCTTGCCTGAAACTATCATCGAGAATGAGACTATGCAGATAGATAACGGTTTGAAAAGGAGGTCAATAATCGTGAAACGCTGCGATCGGCTCGGGGGGAGTGCATCGGAGGCAATTGCGTCAAAGCTTCTTGCTATTCTTGCTTGGCTGTCCATGACTTCATGACAACCAATTGCCTTGGAAAGCTCCTTGGAAGCTGCCTTGGACTGAGCTAGATGCACCTGCCTGAATGCGAACAGTTGTGCTGGCAATCGGAAGCCAGGAAAACACATAAGGGAAAGTATAGGCAAGGGAGATTTGAATTTTGAAGCCCTCAGACGTTAGATCAGAATCCGGAGGAGTCCCGGAGGAAGAAGTATATGAGTGGTGTATCATGTCAGCATGGAGGACAGGAGGACGATTACATCTAGTACAAGGTCCGGTGGCATGTCCGGCGGTGCCGTGGCACCACTTATATTGAGAGTTCGGTATAAGGCTAGAATCTAAACAAAGGCTTCCCCTGCTGTCATCCGGCCACTCAGGTTCGATGCCTCATCATTCCTAGTACTCCTAGCGATCAGATGTTTCATCAGGGCTGGAAATCCCCTACAACTTACTCCCGCAGGTTAGATGGAAGTGTAGGTTGATTGTGGTTCAGTGCATCCATCCGCATTCGCCTCTGCTGCAAAGAGCTGTCGATCTCTGTAGAACCATCGCGACATATGAACAGTCCTATTGTCAACGAGGGACTCGGAGTACGTGCAAGTCGATTACTATGCAATGGGAATGTTCAAGGTGACTAGTTGCTACAGCTCTGTATATATTATAGGTACTTGCGCAACGGGAACTATCGCTACTCGAGGTATATCTGTCGGATTCGGAACGTCCATCGTTACCGCCGTTTTCGATCGAAGTCGAATCGATTCATGAGGCGGGACAATTGTACTCGTAACCGGAAGACGTGCAAAGAACAGGCCATAGCGCCATTGAGGATCTTGCTCTGCGGGTCACGTCATTATACAACGGGGTGATGCGTGTATACTTGGTCGGTCTAAATCTAATAATGCATCGGACTTGCGGGTGTGTTGATGACTTGCTTCGCCAACGGGCTTTCACCAATGGGCTTCTTCCTTCGACCGAGGAGTGTCGATCCGTTGATGTCGAGTTCAAAGGTACTTCGGTTTCCGCCCTTTCCTCGGTCGCGGGTGCCGGCACGGCCTTCGTATAGTGCAGCCTCCGCTTGGCGTCGGTCGGCACCGCCACGACCTTGATAATGTTGACTGGCAGGTACGGATTGTTGGTCCTTGTTGGCAGCTGCCTTTGCTCGATGCTGTTGAATCGTTCGGGCTACCACTTCTCCGTGTTTTCGTCGGGCATCCTCGAGCTGGTATTCCTCATCAGCTTCCTCGTCTTCTTCATTCAATCCACCCAAGAAGCCGCGTTGGCCAGCGCCAGTAGCGCCGTATCTACCATTGCCCTCTTCTCGCATCCGGTGGACCGCCGACGAAACATCGAATGCTTCTCTAAGCACGCCAACACCCGGGGACCGCCCTTCGCGGTTAGCAGCCCGAACGGAAGCAAGCAGTGGCGAATCGATAGGGATGCTTTGCGAGGGAACAGGCATTCGTTGCGGGGCTGGTGCCTGCTGGGGCTTGCTAGTAGTTTCGTTACACCATGGATGTGCCAAGAATTCGTCGATGTCGTATCGCTGGCGGGGATCGACGCACAGCAGATGAGTGATCAAATCCTTCGCTGAATGCGAGATGTCGTCCCACCAAGGGCTCAAGAAGGTGTAGTAGCCTCGAGCGACCTTTTCAGTTAAGACGCTGATACTTTCGTCATAGAAAGCTGCGTAAGATGGGGCGTCAAGTTAGTAGATAAGAGAAGATGCAGGGTTATCTGACTCACGAGGGAAACCACACAACAATGTGTAGAGCACACAGCCGAGGGCCCACATATCGACACTACTAGAGTACCTGCCAAATCAAACGGAAGGAGTTGAGTACGAGAATAGAGTTGATCCAAGATCGTCATTGACGTACCGCTCGTCCTTTACGATTTCAGGTGCGGTGTAACCGACAGTACCACAGGGTGTTTGTGTGACTTCGTCCCAAATGACTTTTGAGAGACCAAAGTCTGCAAGCTTGACAAGGCCAATGCCGCCGCCACCGACACCGGGTCGGAACTCGCCTTCGTCTTCCTTCTCTTCGTCATAAGGTCGCTGAACTGGGTGCTTGGAGGGGATAATGGGTATGCGATCGAACAGCAAGTTTTCGGGTTTGATGTCACTGTAACACAAAGTACTGTCAGCCGATTGATCCGGCGAGGTATCTGGAAACGCCATACCGATGCACGACACCTCGCTCCTTGTGCAAGTGGCGAACGGCATGAGCGACTTGAAGGATGACGTGTCTCGAGAGATCTTCGCTGAAGTAGGTAAGTTTGACGATCTGGTGGAATAATTCTCCGCCTTCCATCACTACAGAAACGAGATCAGTCATGGCAGTTTCTTATATCGCCTGTTCATCGTCGGACTTACGTTCCAATACTAGAAAGTAATGCTCGTCACTCTCGCTGAAGGAGATGAGCTTGATAATGTTGGGATGATTTGTTCCCCGCATAATTTGCACTTCCTTTAGAATGTTGGCTCGCTAGATTTCGAAACGAAACATTCGATCAGTAACCGAGCGAGACAGAGATGTGACAAGCATCCAGACTGCGCCAAGGCCAGATGTGCAATGAATACCAACCTCAGTGACCCTAGGCCTCTTTTGCTTGAAATTGGGGTTCATGTGCTTGTCGCCTCGGCCATGCTGAGAGGGCGAGAGGTTGGTGATAGATGCAGAAAGATGATGGATAAAGGCAATTGAAAACGGTCAGCGACCCGTTTTAGTGCAGGGATTCGAAATCTGGATTATTCCAGGGTTCGGACGATTCAGGCAGGGTCGGGAATAAGGCCTAGGGTCTGGAGGCCAACCTGGACAATGACGTCATTGATGGGCACATTGCGTCCGAAAGCGGAGCGGTGTATAGCGCAAAAGGCCTCAAGCTGTCGACGACTCATTGTGTCGAAATCAACCCGCCAGCATCGCCCGAACGTAGAAAGAATAGCACTGGCTGGAATGGCGCTTACCTGCGTAGGGCTCAATTCGTATTTACGGACCACCTTGACTGAGAGAGAAAATTGAAACGGCGATCAGCGACTGCGCATTGAGGTATATGTGCATACGACTCTCACCTGCTACCTTCTGCCCACTAAGTTTGTCGACTGCCTTGTATACATTGGAAAATGCACCGTCGCCCATCTTTTCTACCAACTGGAAACCTTCCAAACCCTAGCAGTAGAGATACGTGTGTCAGGTCGTACCAAGATCACAGTATTTCAGGATAACATACCCTGTATGTTGGCATCTTTTCCTTCTGCTCTCTTTCTTCACGGACGATCTGCTCCGCTTCTCTTTGATAATCTGGTGACAGCATCGGAGCGGTGGTGGGTTGCGCTACGGACAGTGCGAAGAAAGGGATTAGTCAGTTCCGACCCATGATGTGTTGTTTTGTGGAAAACTCACGCTCGACAGCAAGACCCTTCGAAGGAACACCTACAGCTGGGGGATAGCTGTTTTGTATGCCGGTGGTGTTCTGCTGCTTGCTGCTTTGGCCTTGACCCTGCGCTTCGTTGTGTTTTTTCGGAGTGTTTGTGTTGGATGCGGGTTGGGATGATTGTTGTTGCGATGGCTGGGCGTTTTTACCGTGTCTAATCAAGTCTAAGGAGGAAAGCGCGTCGGAAAAGGCCGTTTGATGTAGAAGAAATGAACAGGCGACTTACTCTTGAAGGCGTCAATGACTACCCCTCCAGGCATATTGAGCAAAGAATGGGATGTAGTATGGTGTTTTGCGCCGATTGCTATCTAGTATGTCCAACGTCAATCAAGAGCGTCGGCAGAATAGCAAGAGGTGAATAATAGTTGATGTCGATGTCGATGTTGGAGTTGAGAATCGGGATGGTGGATCGCGTTTTGGCGAAGTATCAGGCAGCGATAGGAACTGTGGAACTGACTCAGGGATTGATATATCATATAGGGGCAGCTTATTCCGAAGGTATGACGCTCGCTCGAGGCTTCGGGGGCGATGACGTCGTTTCCGCGCGAGCAACATCACGAAGGGAGCCGAGCACAACGCGCCTAAGTTGCGGTCGCTTGCATTTTTGCTGGCTTGTTATCGCTGGAAAATAGCTTGAAGATGGAAATGGCCAGATTCGTTTGCGCTGGTCGCGTTGGTCGTGCTGATATCGCGAGATCGACAGAGTTCAGGATGCATATGAACACGCGCAGGGGGGAGAGTTCTGGCACTTGGTTGACTGATTGATCTATCTGACTTGTTGTCTTGTTGTTGTCTTGTTGGTAGAGACCGGAGTGTTGCAGTGCCAAATCCCATGCCAAAACAGACTCTCGTAGCTACTCTCGTCATCTGCATCCCACACCCATTACAAACCACGTCTGGGCTTTTAAACAGCTTTCCGAATGCATTCAGAGCTCCGGCAGCTGCTTCGGCAAATAGCAATGACGTTTTGGTATACGTGTTCGGGCAACAGAATTCAGCTTGCCACTGTAAGTCCACTTTACAAAATCGCTCGGACATAGCACATGGCCCCTCTTTGCCAGTCTGACTTAGCTAGCTCTCAGCTCTCTCCGGTATCAGCTAGCTTGCCACCAGCTTCCTCTACAGATCTACTATGAAAGCAGAACCAGCACAAGGGAGTCAGTCACAAGGGGCATCGTTGTTTCATTGTTATTGAATTTTTGTAGGCATCAATGCGACCCTCGTACCCCTGAAACCCTCTTGATGGGCTCGAGACGTTCACGGGACAAAAGTGTCCGAGATACCCAGATTTTCTGTGATTTTCTTTCAATGTTCCGCGCTTTTGCCCAAGAAGGTGGGCAGCTAAGTGGGGCCAGGCGCTAAGCGCTCGGGCCACGTTTGCGTGTCTCGAAATACTGCCGTAGTATAGCTTCGAACAACTCTCGGACTGCTCCCGGGGAGGCAGGTGTCGCAGCGCTCGTGGCTCGTACCTCGCAGCTCGCAGACGTGAGCCTAGCGTTTCTCGCATTTTGCGCTTGCAGGTATCATTTTTACGAAAGTAACCTCGGTTTAGACTTTTCGGCGGTCCCCTTACTCATTCATATCTTACGTCATGAGCCTTCATGCGGGCGGACGGCCGCGGGCTGAAACCAAATCAACGAGCAATAGCAGACACTAGCAAAGTAGCAAGTGATGTCAATTGGCGGTAGATGAATGCAGTTGGACGAACTGAAAGACTACTGAAAGCCAGTGAAGCTGCAGGAACTCCTGGAATTTCACCCCACGGTATATCAACTCATAAGTAGATCATATCCGACTTCCAGTAATGTCGACATAGACACGGAGAGGGTAGCTGCGAGGCCTATGACAGGCCAGGGTGTTACGTCGTTGGTCGCGTCGCTGATGCAATTACAATTATAGTTATTTCTCCACACACACAAACGGCACGGGCATCCTACATACCCTCGATACCCATCGTCGTGCAGAGTCGCACACTTGAGCACAGACCGGTCGTCGTTTCACCGAGAGTCCTGCCCTTCACGTTGGGGGACAGACCTAGTATCTGTATTAATCTGATAACCATCCCCCTCCGATGATGTCACTATTATGTCACTTTGTAAGAGCTGATTATATTCGACTTCAAATGTATCCGGAAAGCCCTCCAGAGAAGCCTCCGGACTCAGATGCGACGGAGGTTTTTTTGTTATAAAGTCACCAACTGATTATGAGCTCAGCTTGAAAGGTGCTTGTGAGACCACCCCGATTTTGCTATACGGGAAGAGCCCTTTACTCGCAGCGAGAACCCCTTGCGGCCACTGACGCATACCGTCGTCGTGCATCGTGACATGCCTCTGTCAGTTTCTACGCCTTGCCACTAATTGATCCGAATTTCGATGCAGAGATGAGTCGCATCCATACTACAGAATGTCAATATGTCGCGTGGACTGCCATGTCCAGCTGTTTTAGAGAGAATCCATGATGATAGACCGCTCATACCCTATACAAAAAACGTGATTTATACATTTTTTCAGATCTCGCGACTGGCAAAGATGAGCTCGTTTACTGATTCTGGACATGAGGAAGAACCATTGCTCGGTTATCTGTTTAAGCCACAATGTTCACCACAGGAGAGACCCCTGTTGGAGGCTGGGGCGTCAGTTGACGTCCGACTTAACCGCAGAGGTCGACTTACATGAATCATAGTCGGCCTGCTTTGTGGGGTTTCCAGTAATCCGCAATGCCCGCACGAGGACTGAGGGAAAGAGGAGTGATGTCAGCCACCTCCTGACGATATCTTGCGCCTGGCGGACTTACATCTATACGAGCCATTCGAAACGGATGTACCGTTGTTGTAAGTGCCGGTGAACGCAAAGCTACTAATCGTGTTGCCGTTGTCGTAGATAAGACCGGTGCTAACAGAAAATCTGATCAGCTTGATGGACTGATGTCGTAACACACCCGACTCACTTTCGCTGGAGATAATCGGCCTCGTACAGATTGCCCAACACGGGGACCGAGGAGAAGCTGTCTCCTCGCGTCGAGTTTTGGTGCAACCAGTGATAGCCGGAGAATTGGTGTTTGTTTGATCCCCGCTTTGCGATCGTGGGTTGGAATCCGAGAGTCGCATTGGCGGTAACGAGGTCGATGTAAAGGACGGGGGTCCCGGCAAAAAGCCTGTAAAAAGACGTCAAAAGTATGTCAGTGGCTGACTGGACCGACATTCATGGGCGACGTACCTGTACATAACGGTCGGCGCATCGCCGTTCGCCAACGTATAAGTTTGGCTCGCGGTTTGCACTTTACCGTTGCCGTCAACGAGGTCAGGCAACGGGCTTCCGGTAAGGGTAGAAGTGTAGTCCAAGACCGGAATACTCTTCATTGCGGTTGCGACACCTATTTTGGGTAAAACGATTAGCGGGAACTAGGCCAAGATTTGACGTCCAGTCAACATACCCAGATAGGGGACTTCAGAGGTTGTGCCGTCATCAGCTGCAATGACAATGTGCCCCGAATAAATGGGAAGTCGTTGCTGCTTAACGTTGGTCGGGTAATCAAATTGAATGCTGATCGTTTGGGATTCGCCTGCCTTGAGATTGATAGTCGTCTTGCCCAGTTTGACACTGGCATACGCGCCATCGGCGATTGGCAAGGGGTAAGCGCTCTCGTACGATCCGTCTGCGAAGGCGTAAACCGTGATTGCAGGCGTGTGAGAAAGCCTGAACTTCGTCATGGACTTGCCGGTGTTGGTGACGGTGACACTCTGAGTGCTAGCAAAGTACGCAGTGTCATTGAGCAACAGCTCAGTAGGAGAAAGGGTAAAAGACTGGTGAATGGCGTCATAGATCTGCAAGAGACCGGATCCGGTCCTGGCAGCCGTGTCGATGCGTGTGTCGTTGACGGAAACAGCGATCAAGCTGCTGGTTGCCTGTAGAGCATTGAGAATTCCTTTAGGACTCGTATTGGCCCGTCCTCCCTTGGCAGCCATATAGAGCGCTGTGCTGGCGGATACAAACGGACAACTGAAACTAGTACCCGAGTTGAAGCCAAAGCCGGAAGCGGTAGGTGCCAGCGAGACGATGTATCCACCGGGTGCCATGATCTGAGGCTTCATGTAAAGGTCGTCCGTGGGGCCGATTGCGCTCAGTACTGATGGTAGGGCAGGAGTGAACCGGTTAGGTAGAGCATACGGGGCGAACCCGAAAGTGAGGGACACATTGACTCCAGCTCGCAATTCCGACAAGAGGTATTGGCCATCTTCCGCCGAAATTTGAGCGTAATTGAGCGGGTAACCGGAAGGGTACTGAAGTTCCTGTCCAGGCAGGCCAATGACGAGAACGGTTTGAACGCCGGCGAAGTACAAATTCTTGGCTTGGCTGAGCATGTCACACTCGGTCGAGAGCTGCACCAAGACAACACTGTTTTTGACATCGATTGAAGCATTATTAGGCACAGGGCAGGCATCATTGGAAACGGGGTAGTTTGTAGTGAATGCCACAAGGGGGAATGTTCCTTCGGTCAGCGGCCTCGAAAAGAGGTAGGTGATGGGCTGCGATCGGGTAGAGACGGTTGCGTTCTGTGCGGGCTTGATGACGTTGTCGACGTTACCGATAGACCACGCATTGACACCGGTGCCCGGGTTATTGAGATAGATGGCGCCAGCTTGGCCTTCGTTGCCGGCGGATGCGACGACTGGTACACCCATGTCGGCGATTCGCGAAGCCAATACTCCCAGCATGCTTTCGGTCCATGAACCTCCTTCACCGAGACTGAGGTTGATGATATCCATGCCTTGGTCGTATGCGTCCAGCATTGCTTGCGCCACAATATCGTTGGTGGTTGATCCGTAGCAGCTGAAGATTCGGTAGTGATATTGTTCGGCTTGAGGAGCGATACCAGAGACGTTGTACAAGTTGGGTAGATTGGCGCCAATGATACCAGCAACGAAAGAACCGTGACCATAACAGTTGTCGAACGGATCATTATCAGGGGCCAAGTTGTTCGTTCCGTCGAAATTGTCTCCTACGTAGTCGTATCCACCAGCGATCTTGCAACCGGGCCCAAAGCAGCCACCCAAAGGTCCGGCAGTGTAGTCTACGCCTGAATCAATGACTGCAATTTTGATGCCGGCACCGAAGTTGCCTTCCTGGTGAACCCGGCCGACACCGCTAATGTTGTTGGCGCTGAAAGGAACGACTGAAACGACAGGGAACGAAGCGGAGGTAGTGGCGCTGGCAATGGCGGAAGATGCGGTCGTAGCGACAGTCGGTACGGAGACAACGGACGAAGTCGCAGAGACGGTGTTGACTTTTGTAGATGCACTGGTTGCACTGACAGCGCTCCCCGATGAGGAGGTCTTGGCTGCTGAAGCGGAAGTGCTAACCGTGCTGGTCATTGCGCTGGCGGGTCCTCCATTTCCATTTCCATTGCCTTGGTTCCCCTTGCCATTGTCTCTCTTGGCCAAAGTTTCCCCTTTGGTTTTGCGGTCCGCTGCAAAGACCTGAGCCTTTCCTACGAATTCGGGCCATTCGTCAGTGTTGATTCGCCAGCCCTGGCTGTTGATTTTCGGGGCGTCAACGTATTCGACGGGCATGACATTCTACGAGGCGAGGAACGGGTGGTTTGTAAGCAAGGGGAATCGACTTGGCGCAGGTTTGGTACGTACGAGAACGCCTTGCATAGCAGCGATGACCATAATGTCCTGAAATGAAGGTCAACAAAGGGATGCATAAGCGAATTGACGGTGCGACACACAATCAAGGCCATGTACGTACGGATTCTGCGGACAGATCGATACTGGCACCAACCAAAATACCAGAGTTGTATTCTCGGTTGACAGAGTAAGCGACGCCTCGGGCGTTGAAACGCTTGTACATGTGCTCATGAACCTATATGCAAGATGTTCAGGACCATCCAACGTCCGGATTGCGTTTTTCCGGAAAGTACTCACGCTGCCATCCCGCTTGTTCGCGATCGCCTTCGCCATTACAGCAGACGTGTCGAATTCGACAAAGTACCGACCTGGAACAGCTCGAACACCAGATGCCCGGCCAGAGGTCGTCGTCTTGCCTGCATATTGGGAGAAGTCAAACGCGTTGACGGCCGTCGCAATGACGGATAGGAGCGGAAGAGTTGCGGCGAGGAAGCGCATGTTGCTTGACGTATCAGAATTGTCCTAAAGGAGTGTCGGGATCGTCTTGCTTGAAACAGTAGAGTACGATCGGAATGAAAGAGCGTTTGTTGAGAGAAAGAGTGTGAAGAGGAAAGTTCGGTTTGGTTCTTGAATACCCTTTGCGTTGCTGATGTGTGGAATAGGACGCGATCCCTATCGTCCACCTAAGATCGAGACGAGATCTATCGAAGTACAGCACTGTACAGATCTCCGGCGAGGTGGGAATGGAATGCGAACTGGCTGGTCTCCTTTATATGCCTACCGACCATATCGCTCGCTCATCCCTTCTCGCAGATCCGTGCTGCCTTGTTCCCGCTGATCTCCCACACATGGTGGATTGCCTCGGGAACGCGAACGAAACACGTTGTCGGATTTCGATTTCACCTGTATAACCGAGAGAGGTAAACAAAAACAACCTGATGTAAGACAAGAGCGGGGGCACGACCCCTAGACATTTTTAAGATCGAGAAACGACAAGGTCGGCTCGATATTCAATATTCCCCAGTATTATGCATCTTTAGGCATGCAAAACGTGGAATTCGCCCTTTAAAAGGCGCGCGGTCCCTTATTCAGCCGCCTCAGCCCAGTTTTCTCCTGAAAAGTGATATCTAGCTGCAAGATAGGGTGCTTTCTGAGCCGGTAGAGACAGGCTCATTTCTTTGCAATGTCCAACGTCCAACATGCTATTCTATGCCAAGGCTTGTCTGGGACATCGCTGTGAGAAGGAAGTCATTTACAGAATCTCAGAGAAGCTTTTCAAGTGACCGTAATTACCGAAACTGACTGACAACGCCTGGTGACTGCCTGGTAGACCAGTGGTGATAAACCCGGCTAACACGCACTCGACTCTCCAGATGCTCAGGGTAGTCTCAGGGTGTACTGGATGGAGCTGACTCTCTTCTTCTGCCTTCGCTGCCCCGCGGTGGCAAATGTCGAAATAACGTGAAGGGACCGGTGGTGCGGTGCAGTCGGTGGCCTGATACTCATAACACAAATGAAAACGGACCACACCGTGATTGCAACGCATAGTACGCATACAAGTATTGCCTCTCTTAACTTGCACAAGAACACGT
This sequence comes from Naganishia antarctica, assembly GCA_025758675.1. Taxonomy (NCBI): domain Eukaryota; kingdom Fungi; phylum Basidiomycota; class Tremellomycetes; order Filobasidiales; family Filobasidiaceae; genus Naganishia; species Naganishia antarctica. Next base: position 19,640 of record JANGFJ010000101.1, on the reverse strand, counting down.
TGTCCATAATACCGTTTTCCAGCTTGGCAGTGGAATAATGAGAAATCTGTTTCCGTCGTTGTTGAAAGCGGCCTTCAGACATGGACAGAGGGTGGCGTGATGTCGTACCGCCACAACAACGCTGAACGTTCTTTTCTTTTGTTCGTTCGGTCGCATTTAGGATGCGACTATTGTTCATGGACGGTCCTTTACCAAGTCCGGTGACCAGTTGATAATTGGTGTTGCCGTGTTGTATCAGCCATGGTTATGAGGTGGGTCCGTCTGCTGCAAAGAACGCATTGTGGATGCAGGCCTCCCTTGCTCTTTGATTGCGATAGAAATGCAATGGCAACCCATTTCAGCACCTATCTCTAACGATAGAGCGAACGACAGGGTTTTGGCTGGCATGCTCAAGTCCTGTATGAGACGACAACGGATGACGACGGTTTCCAGGATGCGCGTACGGTACTTTTACGCCGGTGGTTGGGGCTGGAAATCCGCATTATTGTCCTGTCTTCTAGCTCGTCTTCAGAGAGCAAGCGTCTGCTGACCGGACCACTTTTGAATGAAGCGAGTTGACGATCACCTGCTCCTCCTGATTGGCGGTGGTGACGTGTCCATTGTCAGAGGTTATCAGCTATGTACGAGGGATTATCGGAGGTTCGGATGTAAGAAACACCTTGTAGTTGGAAATAATGTACAAGTGAACGAAAGGTAGCTTTCCCGTACATGGTCGGTTCGTCGGGCGAGCGGAGCTGAGAGCTATTCTGCCACCCCGCACTGCGCAGGAATCTGTAACAAGGCCTCATGATGCGATAGTGGCAAGGACATACAGCCCATAAAATACAGTTTAATGGTTTTGTAGCTGATACGAGCTTGTATGCAGAAGGGTGAAATACAGGGTGATACACAGACTTTGTCGGTATTGCCTAGACTAATGTCCGTAAGGACCTAGATTGAGAATGATTTTGAATTTCGGGCGAGCTTGCCGTGGCGGCGAAGGTGAGAATCGTCGCCTTCGTATCGGGATAAGAACTTCGAGATTCGTCTCATCGGTCCAAGGATTGCGGCCGGACAAGAATACTGGCTCCTCATCGTCGTCAATGACGGAAGGTCCAGAGCTTCGAGATCGCTTGCTAGGGCGCTGACGTTTGAGAGGTGAAATCTCGTCTATGGGAATCATATCCGCGAAGTGCTTCCTCTTGTTCCTCGTAGACCGTCCATTTCTGTGATATGTTGTTTCTACGTACAGGATATCAGATTTAGTGAATGTATATGATGGACACATACAAAGTAACTCACCTTGGTCATCTGGTTCTTCCTCCTCTGAAACTTCAATAGGACGGGACGCATTCCCAGCGGGCGTTTCTTCATCCGGGACTTCTATCGCAGGCGGCCCCGCAGGTGATAATACGATGACCTTGTCGGCCTGGTGTACCATGGTATCATCGTCCGACAGTCTGTCCTCTCCCGAATCGCGCTGATCGCCTGTTGGAGCCCCCGTATCGGGTACTTGAGCGACTTCTGCTTCCTTAACGTGTCCTGCAAGAACATCATCCACCGGTTCAGTCTTCCCGAATACGTCACGTGGATCGCACGTCGTCATCCTCGTGCGTTGCTGAATCAAGTACTGCTCGGGAGGGGTCTCACTTGTCCGAGAGTTACCCTGACTGGGATTATACCAAGTCGCTTGCGGTTGAGTTCTAGTTTGAGTATCGATCCTGGGGTCGTAGAGAGCCTTGGTCTGAGAAGCAGACCCGCACCGATTCAAAAAGTTTGCGGCAAGAGTTGCATACAGCGTTTCGTTTTGTCGGCGCCGCTCAAGGCTATGTCGTACTGATACAGAGACATCCGAGGCCTGTCCAGTCGCTGTATCCGCCGTCGCAGGGACGACTATGGCGCCAGGCGACGCCACTACAGGTGATTTTATCGTTGGGGGCGACAGCGAAGGCGTATCCGGGCTATCCGCAGACGGACTTTCGGTATCGGTAGCTGTCGGTCCCGTGATACCTTTCACCTGCATCACTCTAGCCGAATGAGCCCATTTCGAATCATCGTCAGAGTCTCCGACATCGCTGTAACAGGTATGTATTGACAAGTCCTTTGCCTTGCCCTTTCCTTTGTCGACGGACATCTTCGCCATCCCTTTCTCTGTCGACTTTGACTTGTCGCTTTTATGTATCCAAGCTGCTTCCTGAGTATCTTGCCACGTAACAGGTTCCAGTTCATCGTCGATAACCATCTCCATACCGGGCGCGGGATTTGCTTCTCCCGTTTCGCCCCAATCGAGCCCGTTATCAGAGCTGGACACGCCACATTGCTGATTTTCCAGAGGTATCGATGTCGGAAGTACAGGTGATGAATGTACTGTCTGTAACGAAGACCCCGACGACTGAAGTTGTGCCACACCGCGACCACGGGCGTCCATCTCAAAGGGTGCGATGTCTGGAAACGCGTCTGGTGCTTTCCCTCTGACCAGTGATCCTGCTGATGGAGGGGTAGACTCGCCATTGGCTCGAATAGAACCCCCTGAGGAGTCGTCTCGAGAAAGGGCATCCAGCCCCCCTAGTTCTTCGACCAAGGCTTCATCCTCCTCGTCCAGTTGCAATTGAATGCTGCTTGGCTGAATCGCAGCGTCGTTCTGATCCTGCTCGTCCGCTTTCGATGGATCTTGGGCTGGAACGATCAGAGTGCCGAGTCTTCCCTCGTCGCCAGCGGGAGCATTCGGCGTCACATGCTGAACCTGTCCCTGAACGACAACGTCAACATCGATATCCACATCGATTGCATCCTCCCTATTCTGGCCAAGAGTTTGCTGAGTCAATGCGACTTTCATCTGACTTATTACGTTCTGGGTGGCTCGGGGTATTGAAGGCGCTCGTTCTCGACTAGCAGACTGTGGCAACTCTGCGTCTGGTTTGGGCGATTGAGCGTTGTTGGTTTGGGCGGAAATTTGGTCGGATCCTGTAGCGCCAAGAACGACGGTAGTCTCCATCTGATGTGGTGAGAGCGGTTTTGTAGTGAGGGTGGGCGCTGGAACTGATGGGTCCCCCTGAGCGACAAAGGAAGCCGGTTTTGATACTGAAAGGGTGGGTACTCCTTTGTTCGGGGACTTTACATCCGCTGTCAACCCCAAATCGTATTCTGCCCTTATGGTCGGCGTTGAACCAGCACTCGAGTGTGACGATAGTGCCGCTTTGTCTTCCTTGCTGTTATCCTTGTCGGCAGCAGTCTTGCCTTTGAACAGAGAATCGCCTTTGAACTTGATTTTCAGTCGCGGTAGCGGCTTTGCTGGGTCTATTGATGGTCTCGACGTCGACGTGGGTGCCACTTGAGAACCGGGAAGCGACTTTCGACCCGTCAGAGGAGATATCTGATGTTTCGAGATCTCTGGCGATACGTATGGCGACAGAGGCGACGAATCGGTGGGTGGTAAAGTCGACGATGAACCTATCTGCTGCACGGGCGACGATGCTTGGAAAGGAAATGGCACGGATTCCTGCACCTCGTGGAAGATCTGAGGCGGTGGTGGGGAAGGGGATGAGACGTTTGAAGGGACAGGCGACATTTCGCTGGATCTATCCGACGTATCATCGCTATGACGTCGACCTCTTCGAGCGCCAGACGACATCCTGAGGTGCCGTCGAACCGTCGCCGCATGTTCCCTCTCCCTTTCGTCCTCGAGTCGCTTCTTTTCCTTCGCTTGCTCCGCCATCATCCGAAGTCTTTGCTTTTCCCATTCCAATCTTTTCGCGAGCCGTTTTGCCTTCATTCGCTGCTTGATCCATTCTGGTTCCTCTTCATCTACGAATATGTCCATCCGCATCGGTAGAACCCGGATCTTTAGCTGTCGGCGCCGGAATTGCTCGAGTCGGTATATGGCGGATGGGTGAAGGGTTGCGATATCTATGCGCAACTCTCGTACGATCGGAACGTTGGGGACGGAGGTTCTCGATGGTCCGCGATTGGCTGCTAGCCACGATATTGCCGCATTTCGGGTTTCATGGCCTGGCGGACGGTATGATTCGTTGATCCGTTCATCTATTCGGTAATAGTCGAATGGTGTAGAGGCCTTGTCGAGGATTTCCTTGACTTTTTGCAGGTGATCTGGGTTGGTGAGGGTTTCCAAGAAAGCAACGAGCGGTTCAATCTTAATCTGAAAAGGGATCCAGGAACGGTGAGCGATGTTCAGCTGGAACATGATGAAGCAACGTCTATCACTCACATCAAACATGACGTCGTCTATGTCGAACGTCGCTCGTTCAGGTACCTTGCCGTCCAAGTTTACTTCAATTTCAGATTCAACGCCGCTTTCTCCCTGAGCTGAATCAATACCATTCACGTTGTCGCCATGATGATCGTCTGTTCCTTTCTTGCCATAATCCTGTGTCGAAGAAACGGAATCGAGGCAGGCCATATGCCTGATCGTACCAACTGCAAGACCCAGCTCGTTGTCGATCCCTGCTGCAGCCAGATGTCGAAACGTCTCGAGTGTCGCCAGTGCGTGGAGGAGATCTTCGGGAAAGACTTGTCGCTGCGAGCACAGCACATCGGACGAGTGGTGGTCGATTCGCGACTTTTCAGACGAAAAGGAGTATGCACAATGGACAAACCCGAAGGGGAACAATAAAAATGACAAGATGATAGCAAAGGAGGTTTGTGAGCACGCGAACGATCAAAGGCAGTCTCGGTATGAAACTCGAATCCAAGCCTTACCTGGCTCTCATCCTCTGCACAATCGGCCACTCCGGATCCGTTCTCCTCTTCATCGGTAGTGGCTGTCCCAGCATTTCCAGGGTCCCCATCAACCTGGGTCATGTCAATCACATGCCTCATCTCCACCCCTGGCGGAGGACGATATCGGGGTGGGGCTGGAGGCGTCTCCTGTACCAACGCCATGCTGCTGTGCTGGATGCTGAATGACGATCGTTGCTGATCCGTTTGGCGTTTCCGCTAATGCGTGCGTGTTTCAACTCGCTGTCCCTATCTCCGTGTCTACACACCCGGGTGACTTTGATTACTCCGAAACGTGACCTGCTCCAGGGCTTGGTGTTTCGACCTGGGCCACATCAGTTTTTGACGCTGGAGGATGGGTGGCTCGGGGAGCGGGTTTTCGTGTGCTTGGATCTGCCTAGAGGACTGATAATGCATGCGTTTTCTCCAAATCAATGCGACGACAGGAGGTACCGTTTCAGGTGCTGCTTCAGGTGATAGAACCGAGCGAAGCCGCAAGTGCGGATCCAAAATGACCGGAGTTGGCGTTTACAACGCGTGCGTGAAAGGCCACTCTGCGCTATGATGGCTATTATGATGCAAGAACTCCTCCAGTTGAGCTAACTCTCTAACTTGCGCTGTCGACCTCGCTCGGCGTCGCCCAGTCTAAAGTCCAGATACGTTATTGCACAACGCGAAAACAGCCTGCGCCAGGCGCCTTAGCAGCTACGAATCCCAGTACAACGAATAACACCGCGGCGTGCTCGGCCTGACGGACCAGAGCTACGGCGCTACGGGAGCGTCATGGTGTGATTGCCCAGCGGCAACGCGAAAAGGTCGAAGGATCAATCGACAGTGATAAAGCGATTTATGTTGACGGCGTTCCTGTGAGGCCTCAATCAAAGATCATTATAGTACATGTAGTACCGTTACTTGAAATTATAACCACTTGGAGGACAACTTGAATGTACGAAGAGATGCAGGTCATTGAGACGAGATTGACGGATCGGCACTTGATCCATTGCGAAAGTTATTCGACCACGGGCGGCAAGAGCGAAAACGAAAGTGACGAAAAGGATGGATAAAAAGCTCTCTTGCTTCGGTCTCGGTTGTCTGAAAAGTGCAAAGTTGGCTATCCTTTGCGCATAGCTATAAGGCTCCCGACACTCACTGATTACGATCCATCACCTCGCCCTACATGATCACGCAATCCTTCTTTGGCTTTCCTGCACCGGCACCACCCTGACTGCCGCCGCCGCCGCCGCCGCCACCGCCCATCCCGAGGTACGTATTCCCAAACTTTTGAATCTCCTTCAACTGATCCCTCGACAATTTCCGCTCATCCAACGAATCCCACTCGGTCACTCGACTACCCAGCAGGAACTTGACGGTCCAGTCCTGGAATGTGAATGTGAACCGACGACCTTGGACGTCTCTGATTTCGCGGAGTTCTTCTTCGTAGGCGGACATGACGTCGAGATGGGGGACGCCGTTGTCGAGTGATGATTCGTATTCGTGGATCGTGGGTTCGTCGTCTGTGCATATTCCGACGGTGATGTAGCTCGCGGGGTAGTTGCGTTGGACTTGGGTGAGGTAGTCTCTGAATGCTCGGTGTCCACAGTCTGGTGCGCCGTCGGTGATGAGCAAGGTCAAGACGCCTTCTTCCACTGCGAGGTGTTCATGCGTCATGATCGACTGCATGACAGCCAACGTCGGTGTCCGGCCCGCAGGCTCTTGCACGAAAAACCCGGAAAGTTGGTCGATCGAATCCGCCTTCATCCCGTTGGGGAGCCGATTGAGAAAGTAGACGTCGATGGGTTGACGTCCACGTGCGATCGTCAACAGGTCAAATATCTCCCGAACCATTTACTGAAGAACCATCCACCGTGTTGTCGGTCTCGCTTGGCCCCGGATCTTCATCATCGCCTTCATCGACCCCGAATCATCAATCACCAGCCGGACCGCTGCGTACTCTCGGAGACGGTGGAGTTGGATCGCAAAGTACGGAGAGATACCTCGCGCTCGGCATGCAGCGAGGAGGTCTGCGTCGTTGTTGTATTGTGCGGTATCGCGCATGCTGATATCCTTGATATACGTCGGAGGAGGGGCGGCGGGCGGGGCGTACATGGTGGTTGGAGGGGGAGCAGCGGGAGGAGCATACGTTGCTCCTGTTGGGTAACCGGACCCGCCGCCGAATTGGTCGGAGGGTTTGTTGTACATGTTCACGTTCGGAGGGGCGAAGCCTGGTTTCTCGTTTGTTGCAAAGGACATCTTGGTGTGTGCTTTTGGATCTGAGACGGGAGGGAAAGCAAGGACACCTTGTGCAATGTTGTGAGGATACCACGATGGAGTCGGCAAACTAGCAAACCACCAGTTCGGCAATCGAATCAGGCAATGTCCGCGTGTGCCGTATGCCAAGCCTACAACGCCGTTCATTATTGCACAGCTTTGCACATGAACGCACATTTCAGGGTGTTTCATAGATATTTGGTATTTGGTATTTGATATTTGATTCGATCTGTTTGCCCTTTTTCAGGAGCAGAATGAAGAGTGACCGCTGAGAGACCCCGTAGCTCACCGTCGAGCTGATCTCATCAAGCGAGAAAGTCAACCAACATTGATCGCGGTCGCAACAAGATGAAACATGAAACGCAGAGTCCCTTTAGCACATGGGGCAGCGGTCAGAAGCGGAGAAGGTCGCAGAAGGAGGGTTCTTGATCCTCTTGTACGTCGACTCCAGCGATATATAAAACTATTATTGCAAGATGGAGGCGGATGCCCGTGGTCGCCCGCCATTCCCCTCTTAAGACTCTTGCATGAAGCTGGACCTTTATGGCTGTCAACTTTTCTGTGGGAGAGACACCGATACGAGGAGTCAATGCCGGTGGATGGTGAGTTCTCCCGGATAGGAGGGAAGCATGCTGATCGGAGACCGTTTCCAGGTTGGTACTAGAAGTCAGTGTAAACCCCTTCTTCGAATACATGCCGCTGATGATGACGAGGTTGATCTAGCCATGGATAACCCCTTCCTTGTTCGAAGATAAGCCAGAATGGGTGATTGATGAAAAGTACGTGCCTCGTTCGGTGTCGGGAACCTGGTCACATGGTAGACTGAATTACTGTCCCTCTGCAGAACGTACGGACAATACTGGCGGACGACAAACTATACCCAAGGCTTTGACGAAATCTCGACGCATTGGCGACGGTAGGCATTCTCATCCCATGATCATTCTTCCCACTCTTCAATAGAACTAAATATCATCCCCACAATTGGCTCCAATGCAGATGGATCCAGCGCGCAGATTTTCAAAACATGGCGGATCTTGGCTTGAACACGGTTCGAATACCTATAGGATGTGAGTACCATGTTCTCTATCCCAACTGTGCGAACGTGACTGATTGTATCGCTGTCTATTTAGTCTGGTCTCTGATCCCACTGGAGGAGGACGAACCGTTCATGACAGGTTCGTTTACCTTGTCGCGCATAGACGACCTAGATGAATGACGGCGCCGTGGACAGGTGCGTTCAGTTACCTTCGTTCGGCGGTACAGTGGGCGCAGGATGTTGGGTTGAATGTGGTGAGCGATGGTTTGGGAATGTGTGAGGGTTCTGGCTGAACCTTTGGTACGAATAGATAGTTGATCTGGTAAGCTCTAGTTAAGCTTGTATTGGCGTCAACGCCTCATAGTGAGGTGGCTTGCCGATCCATAGCACGGGGTACCTTCTGGACAGAATGGGTGAGTTTCCTGATATTCCATCTTGCGACCGGCCGCTAACGCACTCGACCATTCTCTCAGATTCGACAACTCGTAAATCGTCCTCTCCACCCTCCCTCGTGATTCTCACTGACCTCCCCCACAAATTTAGAGGCCAAGCCGGCGCTCTAGGCTGGTTCAACAACTCAACATCTCTCACCCGCTCTTTGGACGCAATCTCCGTCCTCACCTCCGAATTCATATCCCCCACCTACGCCCGAACCGTAATCGCAATCGAGCTCGTCAACGAAGCCTTCCCCGCGGATAAAGCACAGATCGCGAGCCTCGAGAATTATTATAGGAGCGGATACGACGAGGTTCGGAGGTTTGGGGAGGGACCGGTGGTGTTGCTTGGTGAGGCGTATCAGAGTTTGGGGTTTTGGGCTGGGTTTATGCCTCCGCCGAAGTATGAGAAGGTGGCGTTGGATGTGGTGAGTTCTGGCGTGGGGGAAGTCGCTTTGGGTTGCAGGTTCTGATGCTTTTCTTTCAGCACATCTATGGGATGTGAGTATGGTTTGATCTGGGAAGGTAGATGGTCTCCGGCTTTGCTAACAGCGTATCTCCTCCTAGGTTCTCGAATCAGCGTACGTTTCTCCGAGGCTCCTAATGCTGTGCAGACGCTCACACTACATGACAGTGGTCTCCCAGGGCTATTCCGAACATCTGAAAACGTATTGCAGTATGGGATCCGATCTTCTCACGTCGAACTGGAATCTCTGGACTGTCGTTGGCGAATTCACAACAGCACATACGGATTGTAAGTCCATCCGTTCCAATTCATCAGAAAGACGCCAATGCTTTTCTCGGGTCTACAGGTGCAAAGTGGTTGAACGGAAAAAACAAGGGAGCAAGGTTTGATAATACCCTGCAGCCAGACGACCCGTATGTTCCTTCCGAGTTTGAATTGCCCGCCACTGACGTTTTACTGTACAGGCCCAAGATCACCTCGTCTTGTAACGGCAAATCTGGATCTGCATCCGAATTTGGCGCGGATTATCTCACCTTTCTCGCCCAAAGCTTTGAAACCCAAACGTGGATATATGAACAGGCCTCAGGATGGGTATTCTGGTGCGTCGCATCGTTAAAGAACGGCTCGTACGTCGAGACAGGATCTGATCGTTGTCATTTTTCAGGACGTGGAAAACCGAACTGGCGGATGATTGGGACTTTCAATCTGGTATCACGTATGGGTGGATACCTCAACCGCTGGATGCGAAACCTCACGGGTAAGCCGCGAACGCCGAACACCTATTAATCTATCTTGACTATCCGGTACATACATCTCTGATTTCACGTCTGTTCTTGATGGCAGGACACCTTGCAATGGGACAGCACTGGTAGTCAACAGGCACTCGCCTTCGCGAAGCTCAAGCGGTTCCCTACCGTTGTGCAAGTTTAGGATTTCGACATATTGGCTTGCAGCATGCTTGATCTGCCTGTATGGGTGCTGGACAATACACTTTGAATGAAATACAACGGCACTCAGCGTCAGCTTCTAGACGATACAGATATACACCATTGCCCTCTTCTACCTTCCCGTACCAAGTTCATGACGATGTACATCCTTCAAGGTGCTATCGTTGCCTGCTGTTTGCTCACGTCAGCGGCGAGCTGAACGGTTCTCATCAGCCAAATCGATATCTATTCATAATGCGCGGGAGAGCTACTTACCATCCATCGAAAGAAGCGTCGCACAAAGCTTGGACGTCTGCCCTGTTTACCCGCCGGGTTAGGCTGAGAGCTCGACGGTTCGTCGTCGGAACGAATCAGAAAAATTCGCTTCAAGATTTTTACAATCCTCTTTCGGTGTGTTCCACGGCCACTGGCAAGTGTCGAGGTCGATTTGCTGGCAATTGATTCCGGGGATGTACTTGTGAGGGAAGTCGAGCTTGCAATAGACGGAGGCCCAGCAGCACTGTAGACTGATGGAGGGGCAGCAGATGCATTGGACGGAGTCGAAGACAACAAAGACGAGGGACTCCCGCTAGACTCAGAAATAGACATCGCACGCCTTGCCTCCTCATCCTTGAGCATCTGCTGGTTTTTCTGCACTTGCTCGTTGATGTCATCGATGCGTTTCTTTAGAGCTTGTTGGGAGGTTTCACGGATTTGGCGGAGGTCTTCATTCGAAACGTATCCTTTTCCGGAATTGTCCAGGTAATCGACTGGAGAGATGGTGGGGATGGAGGGGCCCGGCGACGGCGTTCCCGGCGTAGTCGGGGTACTGGGGTCTGACCCGTTGTCTGCCACTACCGAGTCGCGTCGAGCGCCAGCAAGCATGGCTCTAAGTTCAGGTGTGTCGGCGGCGCCCATTGATTGCGCCCACTTTGCAATGTTTGGATCGACACGTCTCCCCACCTCTGGCACGGGAGGCGAGTTGGGTGGTTGTCTGTTCTGGTTACTTGCATGGGTCACTTCGGTCGCAAGACTGCCAATGCTATTTGTGTCATCCTTGCCCGGTCCCCGTGTCCCGCCAACCTCAGCCGCTGCAGCTGTCGGGGGCAGACTTGTGTCTTTAATATCGACAGGTGTTGCTGGGGATACGCCTTGCTGTCCGTTGGGATCTTTGGAGGGTCCAGGCACCTCGCTCGACGTTATCGAACTTCCTGGCGTCGCTGACATATCGCTGCGTTACTTCGATTTCGTGTCTTGTTTCTTGAACTAATGGGGTTAACAGAATCGATGAAAAGCCCTTAAGACTATCTTGATGTCGTGCAAGGGAAGGTCTGTGGAGCTTCACCCTTTGTACTATACTAGCGCATCAGACAAGCGAACCTCCTGCGACCCCTGCAAGTATTGTTTTGGGTTCTCTATACAAAGGATGTTCTCGCGGTTGCATATATCTAGCCTTTCGAGCACTGAGTCGGATGTGCGTTGCCTTTGGGAGACCAGAGAACCGGAGGTGAGAAGCCGAAGAAAGCGATGTCTCGTGTTATTGGTATCGACAGCTCGTTATTTCATCTTCTACAGCACACCAGGAAGAGTAGTCAATACGATATACGGTGAGGGGGCAAAAGTGTTCTCATGAATTGCTTACCAGCCAGTTCGCCAACTTACACAACTTTCTGGACTTCACCTTGTTCCATGCCCTTTTGATGCCGGACAGTTTCGTAGCAGTACCACTTGGATCCCTTTTGCTGACACAGGTCCTTGACTGCAGCATAGGGCGTTCTGAATAATTTCTCAGCTGTGTCCGTCCACTTTGCTCGGGTTGAGGTTGTTGAGGAGGACAATTTCGATGCGATAGAATTGGAAGAGGATGAATGTGCAGCTGAGGGTGAGCGTGAGGGTGTAATATTTTTAGGAGTACCAGTGTTCTGTGAGGACGTACTTGGATGTGCAGATGTTGTTGTGGGGACGGTTGAGGGGACTCGAGAAACCAATCTGGAATCCATTGTTCCGATGGCAGTCGATGGTGTCGTGCTGACCTTACTAGTCTGAGGAGTCAGAGTTCCTGCACCACTCATTCTGTTCACTCACCAATAGTGCAAGTTAGGCGAAGTATCGGTTGGTGACTTGTAGCGGCTGGTCAATTATATGTTCGCTATCCTCCGGCGGATGGAATTGCGACGAAACGAGGCTGTGTGTTGGATACAGGAAGCCTGCACAGCCACTACTGCTTCGCTTGCTCCGAGATGTTTAGAATAATAAGACGCTGATAAGGCTTATATGCTTTTGTTTGCGTAGGATACAATTGCGGGTATACTTGACGGAAACCAAGTCGATCGAAACTTTCGTACTGCGGCAGTATTGTTTGCATTGTAATGATTGCGGCAACCCTTCCCGATCATTGAGTAGGTGAGGCTAGCAGTGTGCCATTTCCTGTCAGCCCAGGTCGTGTGCCGAGCTCCGAGCAATTTGAGATGTCAAGGACAGTCAACCGGGTTCCATTCCAATGCGATTCTTTTGCCAGAGAATCCCGGGTTCCGAGTGAGATCCATCTCATCGTCGATCCTTTGCATTTCGTCTGTTGAGAGAGTGAAGTCGAAGATTTCAATGTTTTCTTTGAGTCTCTGGCGGGAGCTTGCTTTCGGTTGTGGTGAATATCTGTAGGCAAAGTGCGCTCGGCTTGAGTCAGTCTTTATGGATGAGACGACGTTATGTCACGAACCCTTTTTGTACGGACCAACGAAGCAATATCTGAGCTATACTCTTCGAGTGCTGACAGGCAACACACGCTGACTCAGTAAACGTAACATGTCGACGCGTGGGAAAGCCTCACAGTCGCAGAAAGGTCTTTCAGAACTTGTGAATCCCAGCCTCTATTTGGCATACCTGCCCAGTCAGCGCCTTCTCCAAGGCTCTGCTTGCCCGATGGACCTCTCATGAGAGGGCAGTATGCTTGTAGGTGTATATTGTGGTCGTGGCAGTATTTGACGATGTCATGCTGCTGAAGATGGGGATGTAGCTTGAACACAACGGTTTAGACCACGATTTCAGCGATCCGTCGAGTATTTCAAGGAACAACTAACGACTAACCTCGATTTGGTTGACATCGGGAACAGGAAGTCCAACATCGGAAAGCTGCTTTAAATGCTCCACCCCACTGCACAAACGAGGAAATGCCGCATCCAATGAAATGGGCCGAGCATTGCCTAATCAAAACATACTCACAAATTGCTAACACCGATCGCTCGGATGACGCCTTGTTTGCCTTCCTCCTCCAAGATTTCATTCAGCAACCGCCATGTTGATATGCGCTGGGCTTTTCCGCACAACGGCGAGTGCATGAGGAATAAGTCGATGTACTCTGTGGAAGTTCGAGTTCAGCGACTTTGTGTGCAAATCACACGGAGGAGACTTGCCGAGCCCGAATTCATCCAGAGAACTTTGAATGTTAGCCCGCAGTTCTTCTTTGTTGTCGAATCCTCTATAGACTTTGGTGGTAACGAAGATTTCTTCCCGCGGAATATCTGACTACAAGAATCGACATACGGAGCAACGCATTTTGAACGATCAGCATATTGATTGAAGGATGGTCACTGCATCTTACCTCTCTGATAGCTTCGCCGACGAATCGCTCGTTATGATAGAACTACATAACATGAGCCAAGTCAGCGCTCCTGTGATAAAAACTGAGCTCTGCGAAGGAAGAAGAACCCACTTGAGCGGAATCGATGAGGCGATATCCTTCCGCTAAAGCATCTTTGACGACTTGCTTGCATTGTTCCTTGTCCGGAAGCTCATAAACTCCAAGACCAAGTTGAGGGATCCGGTACCCTGCACATGGAGGAGCAATTAGTAAATGAAAACGCTGCGATTTGGCAGAACGGCGTACCGGAGTTTAAAGTCACGAACGGAACTGCGGGAGACGACATGGAGCTGGCGACTTCCTCGAGCCCTTATGGCTCCCTCTACAGATCAAGCTGATGGATCGAATGCAACGATCAGAACGCCTGCGTAGATCACAGTAAGGTCGAGAGAGAATGCGAGCAGCTCAAACGATTTCGGAGAACGTTGCATGCGAGATGAAGAAATGACGCCAGCATGGAAGACATGGAAGAGGAGGAGGTCGGGGACTCGGGAGGGACAATCGAGAGCCGGCGGCCGAGGAGAACGGCGTTCAGTTCTTGGCCTTCCGGTTACCCGGTTTTCGATGCTTGCCGGTTTCCTCAATCCCCCTTTGACCGTCAACCTAATCGTCAACCTAGCCAACTATACAACAAGAGACATCAGCTTCATTCGATCCGTCAACCGCCTCTCAATACCACACGCTTCGTATCGCTGTGATTCTCGTCACTTCGCAAGACCCGATATTACCGCACCCACAGCTGAAGCTATCGCCAATCCCTGCCGATATCCAACAAACACCATGGCTCCCGAACAAAAGACACTTTTGACCGTCACTCGGCCTTCTGACATTTGCTGGAGGATCGGATTCAATGGACCACCGGACAATCGATTGACGGATGCCATGCTCAAGCAGCTGATGGAGGCCCTTGACCAGGTTGAATTGGAATGGCGGCAGCAGAGTATGTGAACAGAAGCATCCTAGGTTCATAACTGAGTACAAGTTCGCTCAAATACAAACGGCTTCTAGGTGACTGGTCGCAGCAGTTTGACGCAAAGAGAAAGGGAGGCGCTCTAATCCTCGCAAGTGATATCGCAAAGTTCTTCAGCAACGGCTTGGATTACGAAAACTCGATCAAGAATCCGAATTTCCATCCTGGTGCGTTTTCTTTGCTTCGTTTAGGAGGTTAGATGGAAGCTGATTGTATTGGCCAAACCGTATTATGATGCTCAGACGTCTTCAATCCCGTTGCTGTCCGGCTGTTGACTTTCCCTATGATCACCATCGCAGCAATCAACGGACATGGTGAGTTTCCGAGTGCCCGAATCTGCACCAAAGGCTTATAGTCGCTCCTCTTCAATCCCCTTCTTCGCTGCTCGCTTTCTCGAACCCCAGCTTTCGCTGGAGGCTACATGATGGCATTGCTGTGCGATTTCCGACTGATGACAGACGGCAAAGCCTGGTGCTGCATGAACGAAGTGAGTGCGCACCGTCTCCCGAAAAAGACTTCATCTCATCTTTGCGTCTTGTCCCCCTTCCAGATCGACTTTGGCGCACCCATGCCTCCCTTCTTTGCCCGTTTGCTGCACCTCCGCCTGTCGAATACCCGATCCGCCAATATCCTTCGAAAGACATTGCTCGGCCATCGGTTTACGGCTCCAGAGTTGCTGGCGGAAGGTCTTGTCGATGAGATTGTTCCGGCCAAGCAGTTGCAGGAGCGGGCGATCCAGTTTGGAAATGAGATTGGACCGAAGAGTAAGGGTGGGAGCTGGGGGGAGATGAAGGTTAGTGTCGGTCTGCGGGTGGGCCGTACGGGAGGGACTGATCGTTCCCCTTCGCTTGATTGTAGAGATTTGCCTATCATGATGCAGTTGCCGGCGCGTCAAGCGGCACGGGGCCACTCATGCCGCCTGCAAAAGCCGAAGAGTTCTTCAAGCGCATGCAAGAGAATGGGTCTTTCAGGCTTGACGGTACGGGGGAGAAGATCAGGCCAAAGCTGTAGAACGTCGCAGTGTCGTCCAGGTTGAGGCGAGAGAATGTGTCGAATGAAAGGGTTGTAAAATAGGACACGGCCGGGAAGGATGATGAATGGAGACTATTGCGGCAATATATGGGAGACGCGACCACCCAGTCTGATGCATGGACCAGTCGTCGCATGTTGCATCTGGTCGAGTCGCGCCATTGCAGAATCCTGCCCCGAAAGCGCAAGTCTCGCTGGACGACCTGGGCGGATGATTAGGTGGTAAACTGGTGGAGACCTCCTCTTCATTTACCTCGTTGTTGCCTTCAGAGTGGTTCATGAGTAGGGAATCTGGAGGCCTGGAGGCTAGCAATCCGTCAATTAGCGGTCCATGATGCGTGATGTGTTGAAATCGCCCAGATTCTCCGTTCCGAAGTTTCCGAAGTTTCCGAAGTCGAACGCGTTCATTCCGGGCGCCGGACTGTGGGACGCGTGCAACGGGGTTTCAGGTGAACAATACAATAACACAATCGAACAAACAACAAAAGCTTCCAACCGAGCCTTGCTGGGTCCCGCGCCTCCCGCGCCCAGGGGCATCGCAAAGGAGCGTTGCTGACCCAGGGTCACTGATGAGAATAGAGTGCATGCCGTCTCTAGTTCCGGATTGTCTGATCTTCATCGCCTTTCATACCATTTGTTGTCCTATACACTCGTTCTTCTCGCTCGCATTCGCTAAATAGTCGACGAAACCAGCTTTGACAGCTTCGCCAGATCTCGTTCGATTCTTCACTCAACCCTAGTCACTCATTTGACCGCTTTCAAAACACACTACAGCCAGACCACTGCCAGACCAACGCATATACCAACATGTTCGCCAAATCACTCTTCACCATTCTCCCTTTCTTGTCCGCCATCTCCACCCTCGTCCGTGCAGATGTCACCCCTACCTCTCCCGATGGCTCGACCGTCCTGAAAGTCGGTCAAACCGCCAAGGCCTTGTGGACCAAGGATTCGAACGGAAACTGGACGGATGTGACTGTAAAGTTGATGACGGGTGACAACTTCCACATGGTCGAGGTTACCAGTGAGTAGGACCGTTACGTAAAGAGAGGTGGGAGGTCTGATAGCAGCCTTTGTCAGCTCTCGCCGAGAACGTCGATGGCACCACGACCAACTCTCTCGATTGGACTGGTGAGTTGAACGCGTGCTTTCGAGCTGAAACGCACAGCAAGCTCATTTGATCGCTGGCCAGTCCCCGACGTTCAGCCCAACTCCAAAATCTACTTTTTGCAGTTCTCACAGGCCGCGGTCACCACTCCTGAATGGACCACCCGATTCACCGTGAGTCCTCAGAATCTACGTCCGGCTCGACTCAAAAGCTGATCTGACCACGTGTCAACCGTCCGCGGTCTCTAGATTGCCGCTGCCGATGGATCTACCACTAATCCTTCCAACTCTACTCAACCTGGAGGCGCCGCTATCGCATGGGGAACCGGTATGCTCGTTTCGGGCGGAAACATGACCTTCTCATCTCCGTCGTCGTCGTCCAACTCTACCAGCGCAGTGATGTCCTCGTCTTCCACCTCCGCCATGTCCAGCATGGCGTCAATGATGACAACTTCCGTTCGAGCTGCTGCGGCATCGATTTCGGCCTCATCCTCCGCGTCTGGATCAGCATCGAGCAGGGCATCTGCCGCAGCCTCTGCATCGACCACGAATGCTTCAAGTGGCGCGACCAGTGTTCAGGTTGCTGGAGGCGTTGTTGCCCTTGTCGGATTCGTTGCTGGATTCATGGTCATGTAATGTCCGGAGCCAGTATGATCCAAGACACGCAGACGCCTAGCGGGCAAAAGGACCTTCTTTACCTCCCATATACCAGGTATATATTACCACATGTTGGCTCATTTGCACGACATGTATGACATGATGTGATAATACCGAAAATTCTTGAACAATGTTCATGCCTCAATCATTTTCAAGGAAATTGGAGACTTGATGATAGCTGTCTGCACCGCAAAGGATAGGTGCATGGGAGGGCCAGAACCAGCTAATTCGTGTAGAAGATGGTGTCGAGTGATACAGGGTATGCAAGGCATGGCAATAGGCATTTCGCCGACCGTCTTTGATTGGTGGTTGACACCTATCCATTCAAATCTGAACTTGCCCTGCCATAACTGCCGCCGCCATCACGACGCGTTTCAGAATTGGCGTTTCAGCGTGATTTTCTTATTGTTCTGATTTGATCAATGTACAATCGGTAGTAGAATCCGATTTTGAAACGTCTCAATCTCCTAATCACGATTCGGGATAGGATGTGAGAAAAGGTGATTGATTGGTTTCGCATTTTCAAAGCTTGATGAACAATAAGACTCGGAGCTTGACTGCTCTCCCACCAAAAAGGCATGTCATGTCATCGACTCGTCACTCATCAGTTCAGATTTGATGATGAGTCGCGAACTGGTGTAGATAAACTCAAGATAGGAGTCTTTACCTCCTGCTTGAATAGTGTCACCTGGCGACTCACCTAATACGACTGAGTGAGTGTATGAAGTTCACTATGCTAGGGGTCGCAAAAGTGTCGAATGGCTCATCACTCTCCTCGCCATGTCGATTTGCGATGGTGCCTATGGAGTATATATCTGAGCTGTCCTCTCCAAGACTCATGTGTGCGATGTGACCATCATCAGCCAAACTACAGCTACCTTCTCATCACGCACTCCCTCAACACGTTCAGTCCGCCCGCAAACTATCACTCTTGAAAAACATCTGTGTGCGACTTGTCCTGCAACCATCTTGTTAGTATAGCTCTGGTTCGGTATATCATATGAGGCGATCCTAACGTCTGTACCCTCCAGTGATTCAACAATGGCTTACCCAAAGTCCAGCTTCAACTTCCTCGACGCCATCCCCAACCGAAAGAGCATTGCCAAGGCCTCAACATCAGCCATTTACCCTCCGGTCGATGTATCTTTCCTCGACCTCTCCGAAGACACCGAAGCATCTCCAGAAGCCGAATCCAGCCGTTCTGGCAGGCCACGAGCGATACGGAGACGAGCGCAACTGCTACGACCGAAAACATCGGGGGAAACCCAAGACCTTGCCACTTGCGAAAGACGACGCTTCCAACCAAAGCAGCTACGAATCGGTCGATACGTACTCGGATGTGGATTCCCGTTCTTCGGGATCGAACAGCTCATACACCTCGCTCGAATCAACATCAACAACTTCACTAGCGACGACGTGCGCCTCTCCGCAACCATGTGAGAACCGTCGTCGAGGCCCGGTATACGACCCACCGCAACCCATCACGCCTGCCTACCTCCGTTTCTATCGAGCAGAGAGTAAACGTTCGGCCGAGCATTGTTTTGGATCGGTTGCATCACGGGGTACGGATATTGCGCGTGAAGCTCGTTGGGAGGCGAGGATGGGTGATTTGGAGATTAGGTTTGGGGCGACGAGAGACGGGGAAGGATGTGTTTGAGGGCACGAGGTGGTTTCAGAGAGCTTGGAAATAGCAGCAGTCAAGGGATGGCGGCCGTAGTCAATTTGAACTCGATTGTATCGGTTGACATACATCGTACAACTCTAACGGATGATAATATTGAAAACGACCCTTTACCTTGTCCCTATCACGCGGAGTACGCTCCGTGTCCGTGATTAACCCTTTGAGAGCGAATGTATCGGTTGACTATACAACTGGAATGATGAGATCTGTTTGCGCGGATGTTGAATGATAGCAGTGACGACGCGGCGCGGCGCGGATGGTGTGAGTGTGCGGAGAGGGCTCATCGACGATCGGACCGGATGAGGGTCAAGAACTATACCGCGGGCGGGTTAGCGATATTCAACGGGTACATCCAAGGTACGCACCTCCTCTCTCGTCTTTTGCTGTGTGCGGAAACACCCAAGCATGGTCGACGTGATAGTCGAAGCCCCAGGTTTCTGCACCCCTCGCATCGACATGCACAGATGCCTACCACGGAACGTGATCAATACATGGGCTCCTCCAAGCGGGACTTTACTCGACGCGATTGGACTCACGAAGCTTCCATGACGACGGCGACACCCCGGGGACGAATAGCCTCCATCACAGCCAACGCAACCTGTTTCGTCAGCCGCTCTTGTACCTGCAACCGCCGGGAAAAAGTCTCGGCGATCCGGGCGAGTTTGGAGAGACCGAGGACGTGTTTGTTTGGGATGTAGCCGATTGAGATCTGCGGA
>JANGFJ010000100.1:0-129801 GCA_025758675.1 Naganishia antarctica | reverse complement strand
AAATGGGAAAACGATGGCACCATAGGCACTGCCGCTCTCGCCTTGCGCCAATGTAACCTTGTTGTTCAAATATAATTGAAATATGCATGTGCTTTGTTAGAGGCGGAAAGATGTCTGATTGTCCGCATCACTCGGACTGGACACATTCAGAGCGAAGTCTTGACCACGTTTACCCACTCACCAAAGGCGTTCTATTCGGGGACGACACTTACCAGCACGACCCGATGAGAGCTCGTTTCCCCTCCGTCTGAATCCCTCCCCTCCCCAAGTCCGGCGGTAAACAGAGAGCACAGGTTTAGCTCGCTCACAAGCACGGCCCGTTACAGGCGTAGCAAGAGCGAACACCACCCGATCAACCCTCGATCAAAGGTATCCACTCCCCCTTCTCCTCCTCCCCTCCTCCCCCCTTCTCCTCCTCCCCAAGTCCGGCGGTGAACAGAGAGCCCAGGTTTAGCTCGCCCACAAGCACGGCCCGTTACAGGCGTAGCAAGAGCAAACACCACCCGATCAACCCTCGATGGCGAGGCTGTTTGTCCTGTATGTTGCGTCAGGAGAATTGGGTAGAGCAAGCTGATCAAGGGTAAGAGCTGGTGTGGAACGGCGGTTGTTGAGATGGGGACTGGGGCGCACCTCGCGGAAAGTACATCTCGTCTCAGCCAATTTGACGTAAACCTAAGGGGGGTGACATGAGCGTTCATGTGACAGCCACTCTTATATCCCTCCCCGCCTGTTCTTCTTGCGCGCGATACCAAAATAACACTCATATCCGCTGTCGACACCATGTCCTGTGATCTCCCAGCGAGTCAGAAACCCGGTACCAGCCTCAAGAGAAACCGCTGCCGGCTCGAAGGAGCAACCGCTGGACACATACGAGGAATCGAAGAGCGAGCATCTGATTTTTATTGGTTATGAAGCCACATTCGCCTGATGGGTTAAGCAAGGTTGCGAATGGTTTGGGGGGACACGTCTCTGCGCGATTCATCCCGACTGTGGAGCGGGAGAGTGTCGACCTGCAAGATCGGTGGGTCAGCGTGTGGAACAAGGAACTCCTGTGGTCTGTTGGTTGGTTGGCACGCGGAGTGTACGCGATCGAGAATTCGAGATGGAGAGGTTTAGACAAGGATGGTCGACTTTGGGTCCGGATGGGGATGTGTCCGCCGAGGTGATCAAGGCGCGGGAACGGATCACGAAACAGGCGATTCATCTGCTCCGGTTCTTCACCTTTCATCCTAGTACGCCTTCTGGACTTGTCAGCACACACATCGAATCAGCATTCTTTGCCACCCACACAACGACACCGCTAAAAATCTTCAGTATTCGGGGACCTCTAGCTGTTACATCTGTTCGGATGCCTCATCCTCTGCTTACGCTTCGGCTTCAGTCGTTGGCGGTGTTAACACCCGGATTGGCGGAACGAGCGGATGAGGAACCAATGATCGCGAGATTAGGGGAAAGGGGTTTTTGGAAGGATATCGGGTTGGACGACGTCGTGGATGCACTCGAGAGGTACCCGCTGGACGAGGAAAAGGCCGTCGGACTGCTTCGGTGTTGGATCAGCATGACCAATGTTCCGGCCTTTGATGGACGTCTGAGGGAAAAAGTCCTCAATGCGGCGGTTCTGCGTGTCGTCGATATAGCTTTTGTATCGCAACATTCTTCCCCGTATGATACCCCGTTCTATCGCTCTGTCGTATAAACAACAAAGGCAAGCTCCACCCGCCAAGTTGACTCGTTCAATTCACGGAGCCGCCCTTGCCACACGTTCCGTTACCGACAACGGTTCAGATCTGTGGGAATAGCGCTATGAGCAAAGTGGATGATGAACACGGTATGCACATAAGACAGGGACAAGTCTTTCATATATCCGTCAGAAACAGAAGCCACAGAATACACAGGAACAAGTAGGCTTCTTGAAAACAAAGACCAGGCGGACACAGCTCTTTCGAGTAACAAGCAGTATACACAACGTAACACATCCCTTCGGAAACATCTAGAGCCCAGTGGCCCGTCTTGGAGGAGACAAGTCAATAGCCGACTTTTGATTCCACCCACACCGAGTCGACAGCCAGTGGTGCGTATGTCGATGGTGAAGAATGGGAGCTCAGACAATGCCTACCCCGAGATTAACTCGATTCCGTCGTCTTCGCTACTGTCGGATCTAATAGAGCTTGGGGGAGGCCTCTTGACACCCCGAGGAGGTTGAGTTGAGACTGGTTGGTCCAGGCCAGCCTTTTGTATTCCGGCACAGGCTGTGTCGACGACCTTTCGCAGAATCCAGAAAGTCGCTCCTCTCATCGCGATCATCCATGTGACAACAGCTTTTTGGAATCCCCGAATGTCGCTTTCAGACGCATCGGACTTGAGAGAGTTTGCCGTCCAAGTCTCTGACTGGACATTGACACGATTGGGGTTGAACTGGCTGAGGTCGGTCGGCCGAGGCGTCGACCACCCGGACCACATGCTCTGATGGTGTCGGATATGCCCCATTGACAGTCGATGAGGCATCCGCGTTTCATGAGTCATAGGAAGACCGGTGAGCTCGCAAAGTCCATGGTTCTTTAGGACGAACCAGCAGGTGTTCAAGTAATGCGTTCGCCAGCTTTGATTGTCATCTTTGATGCCGCCTTCATTGCAAACCAACGTTGTCCTCTTTTCTCTTTCGTTGAACAGCTTCCGAGCGAAGGTGTAGTTGAAATCCGCGGATTTGTCTGCCAGTAAAGGGTTGTACATGCCGTCCGAGCCTTGGGGGAGTTGGAAGGCAGGGTTTTTCCCAAAATGGCGCACAGCGATTTGGTCAACTATGCGGTTGAGATTCTTGATTTCGCGCGCATTCGACCCCTTGATCGGGAGGTTAATCCTTCCGGAATTGTGTCGAAGGATTGCTGACACAGACTGTGAGTGGTTGACAGGCTCGAATCCGGAAGCCCCAGCCACTATCCCTTCTGTCTTCAAGTTGACTTCGTGACTCGGTAGATCTTTGAGTGTCTCCAAGAGAGACGCGTGAAGTCGGAAGTTGACATCCTGCACTTGCGGGGGCTTCTAAGCGTATCTAGCCTTTTGCATGTATTTGTATCCCTTCTTTTCAGCATCTGCGATATCCTTGATGCGGTCAACGATGTTTAGCATCCGTTGACCTTGATCTGTGCCCATCCCGGTTGGCTGCTTGCCATCTTTTCGGGGAAGCATGGACAGACTTTCCAACGGGGTAACGCTTGTGATGGCGATGGCCTCCATCAGCAATAGAGTACTGGGCTGTCCTGAGTTTTGGGACAGAAGATTGACGCCCCTGGCGGTGACGCGTAAGTTACAGTCGACAACGATGGCGTTTTGAAGGTTGTCACCGGCGAACTTTCCAGCCACCACAGGTTGACGAAGCCCGACGCTAGGGCGCAAGAGCCAATTGGCGTGTCCACTCCGTAGCCCTGATTTCGTACCCAAGACATCGTCTCGCAAGTGGTTGTTGGTCTTTGGGCTGATGGCTCGGCCTACGAGTAACCCGTTGACAAGGGATGCGAGATTGGCGACATGAAGTTGCGCAGAGGACTTTACTTTCGCAATAACTTTCACGGTCCTCGCCAGTCTGCCCTTGAGACTGTTGAAAAGGTCGACGTGTTCCTTCTTTGCAAGTAGAATCTGGACAAGAGATAAGGACATAGGGTAAGCCGTACCGTCAAGTTAGTAGATTCCGGTGGTTGCACTCACAGGCCCTGTCATCTGCCCTTCTTTGATTCCCTTATCCCGACAATCTCTACATAACAGCCATTGGTCGGAGGTGCCAACTTCAAGGCATGGGACGTTGCTTCCGCAACTGGAACAGACATGGGTACCATCGTGCCCCTTGTGCCAGCAAAGTTCTTGTCTTCTTTGCTCGACGGTGTCCCACTCCAAAAGTTGAGCGAGATCCAAATAGTAGACGAGGAAGTCGAGCGTAGGCCATACACTTTGATAAGTCCTGTAGACTGAGTTCGCAAACACGACTGCGGCTTCGCCACACTCCTCTACTTTGGATGGATCCATCCGCACTCCCGTATACAGAAGCTTCGTTCGCGTGAATGCGATGCGATCAATGGCATTCCGGAACGGGAATCTTTGATCGAAGCTGAATGCCCCGTCTTCGGTCAATCGGATCGGGGTCTTTCCGTTCTTGGGGTCTGCGTGAGAGTCGGGGTTGTTGGTCATTTTTTGATGAAACTTGTATATCGCTACACGCATTTCAGTGGGATCGTGTCGAAGGGTGTACAGAAGAATCGCCAGCGACTTCATGCAAGCCTGCATCCGCAGATGGTTTGCCACCGCAATGCCATCGACGACGTCGGTGGATTCCTTCTTCTCGAGCCTAGCCGTGATGCTGACGGGTTGAACGACCTCAAGCTCCTTCGGACATTCGATTCCAGTTTCAGGAGGATTGATCCCTGTGAACTTTGACGTTCGGTAATAGGCCGTCTCGCCCATGAAGTTGATATGGTATACTCCGTGAAACGTAGGCGAGTCGGCTTCAGTGGCAGTTCGGTTTTCAACCTTGTAGTAATTGATGTTGATTTTCCTCTCTGGAAGGTCGACCATCGGAATCGGATTTTCAATAAAATGAGGGTGTTGCTGATAGGCGATGGTCCTGTAGGCTAAATCCAAAGTTGTGCCGTGGACTGGATACTCGTAGCAATGTACCAAGGTGTACATAACTTTATTCATTTCTGTGTCGAGTCGAGCGAGCTCTGCATCCGAGTTGTTCTTTGGTCGAGGCCTGGTGATATGAGTAGCCGAGTGGTAATCCGAAGGTCGCGGCTTGAGGGACTCCTTGAGAGCTCGACCAGGAGCGTTATCCATGATCTTGATGCGGAGATCCACCTTCGTTTCAGGATTCGCTACCTTGCTACTGGTGGCGGGTCGCCGGGCATAGATCGTGAAGGCCTTGGGTCCTGCAGGTGGTGTCAGAAGCTGAGGAAGGAGACTCCAATCCGGCGAAGGCAGTTGTAGTTTCACGTCACTTGCCCGCTTGATGTCCTTTTCGTCCAGGTCTGGCAGCATAGCGTACTCGGTCGCAGCATGTTGGTATGCGTAGGTGAGCGTCTGCTGCCCATGAGGGTACTTCTTCTTGACAACGAGGAAAGAGTAATGTTGGCCCGTCCGGGTGCCGATGATCTTGAAGTCAGTGACGTCCGGCAACGTGATAGTGTATTTCTGTCGACGACCATCCCGGGCTTTCTTGACTGGATCTAGGACCACGATCCTCCTGTCGCCAATGTGCAGGCTGATATCGTCAATCATCTTCCCGTAGGGAATTCGAGGGTCACGGATCGCAGGGTCCGTTTCCGTGTGGTCATGTGCCGGATCGATGGTTATCGGATTTTTCAGGTGCGCCCGTCGACGTTGGCCCGTCAAGAAACCTTGATGCAGCGACGTCTGTCGCAGAACGTCCCGCTCCCGGTTGATAGCCGTGTGGCGTAAAGGCGGGATTTCAGCCTTGTACCTGTCGAGGTACTCCTTCAGCGGATCTCCATCGACAAGTGCGATTCCGCCTTGCAGGAAAGCCGTAATCGACGGAGAGGGGTCGACCTTTCCGTTGGCGTAGCGAAACACGGCGTCTCGGTGGTGACTTCGGTGAGCGGATTGACAAATGTCGCTTTCGAGAGGAGCAAGCTCCTCCACGACATCTCGACAACCGGCGTCATTCAGCGCTTTCCGAATGCAGCTGGCCGGGTGCGAGTAGGCGAGCTCCCTTCCCTTGTCAGGGTTGTAGAGCGTTCGGGCTACCCCGTCCGACACGATGGGAAAGTAGCAGTTTTCTAAGGAGCCGAGGATTGCGTTTGTGACACCCTTCTCCCCAGGATTGGGAGCGATTTCATCCTCCGAATCTTCCAGTTCGTCCACATCTCCTTCGTCGAAAGGGTGCCGAATCAACTGCGCACAGGTATCCTCTTCGTCCTCTTCGGATGACGGCACCAGGCTGTGGACATCGCCCTCGGACAGCTCGCTCGAGTGGGAGGCCATGGTACTAGCAAAGAGGAAGATGGAGTCAATGCGGTACAACGACTGACTTGTGAGATCGGACTCACCTCTGTCGATCTCTACACACTTCGTTTTCTTCTGATCGTTGATCGCAACTGCAGTCAATTCAAACTGCAAAAGAAGTATCCAAGTTGGAATGGGCGTCGATGATTCAGAGTTCCTGCATGTATACGCTCTACACCTCTGCACAGATGATGCGCCAGTCTGGTATTCGGGTGTCCACGTGGCAGTCCCTGCAGCGCACCCGAATGAGCAAACCACGATAGCACAATAGAAATCAAAACAACGAAAGGATACTGCAAATCCGCCAAGGCCTAGGAGTTTGACCAGTTTGACAGTCGTGGGACAAGGCAAATGATCTCAGGCGATCAATAAGCAGCTTAACAGCCCCACATTTGCGCGAGTTCCGCGTTTCAGAACTTCGGATCAAACCGCAGTGCCATTGTGTTGACACTTACCCCTTTCACATCAGCGTCATCCTGCGATTTTGGGGGAGCGACTCCGGGGGTAAAGAACAAATGACATGATGAGAATAATAGCCAGGAATCTTATCGCGCATCCTTTCCGCAGCTCTTCATCATTAATAACGGTTCGGGTTTGCAGCGACGCGACTGTTTCTGTCCAATAGCTCAATAGCAAAGTCCAGGATATCCGGAATCACAGACATCGGTTTCGGGCCTGTTGCTTGTTGGTTCGACTCTTCCAGTGTGATCGGTAGTTTGTTGAAATGTATATGATCGTTCGTATGGAGTACTTGACGAATGATGACTGATTGCACTCTGGTCTTATCGACGACACTCCTCTCAAAAAACTGATTGTCACCACTCGCCATGTCTCTTCAACCAAAGTACTCCAACGCAACATTCGACAAGGTCTACTCGATAGCGTTCGGAAAACCCGGTAATCCGCCTCTACCAGCTGATCCAATTGGAGCGATAGTACTTTTGGACCGACTGGAAATGCCGGAGCGACTTTCGCCATTCTTCCAATCCCGCAGACTGTGCTTGTACGGACTTTGTTACATACAAATGTTCAAGTACAAGACCGCTGTGCTATTCTTCGATGCCGCGAGGTACCATTTGAATCAATCCGAGGAGATTGAGATGAGGGAGAAGATGAAGGTATCGGTGGGGATCGCGAATCTGAAAAAGGAGATTCAGTTTGGATACGATCTTATTCGAAGAGGTGAGCCGCCTCAGCCAGAATATACCAGTCCTTCCTCTAATTGCTTCGCTTTGTATTGACCGACGACTATCATCAGGGCAAGAATTTGAGTTTGGGAAGACTGACCAAAGCCACCCTTCCGATATCAAGGGCGGCTTGGCTTCAGTAATCTCTCACCCTTTTGTCGCGGAAGGAGGTGAGTGGCCGGATACACAAGCTTCCCTCATGCGTACTGACTCAAGTTGTGACTCGCCAACCCGACCAGATGGTAAAAAAGACGATGAACATGATTCGGTTGTCGGCGACAGCGTCGGCGAAGAAAGCAAGAAAGAAGCTGAGTCGTGATGAACGAAATGCTGGATTGCGTTCTCAAGAGTCAAAGCTTCTGCCAGCAAGAAAATAGTCTCAAGCGCGGTGCTTCGATGGCGCAGAGTGGCAGATAGATGACCCTGACTTGGCTATGTATATAGAGGATTGACGTATGAGAATGGCAAACATCGAAGGTCCCTCAGCGACAACCTCTCGTCATTTGCTCCAGCTCGGAGAGGCAAGAGGGAAGCCATGCTTTATGCATTCTGTGGACGTTATATTCGCCGCCCCTGGCATTGGCAGGACAATGCAGCATTCACAATCGTGCTCCATAACGAGAACTGGGAATGACAGCTGTAATGACAAGGATTATGTCGAGAACCTGGCAGCCGATCAGAGTGATTGAGGTTGACGAGAACCTAAATCTGACGGCTTAGACCACTTGCCTATGTCTCCAGGCGATGAAACTGAATTTTGCTTTGGAAACATATTCAATGAGCAATTGCGGATACTGCGATCCGCCCTCCTCGGCATCGCTCTGGTCGATCAACCTGTTCAACACCATGTTCATACGCAGACGAAGTCGTAGGTGTCAGCGGGTCAACACGACAAGCGTTCCTCCTCCCAGTCGGCAGCGGAACTATCCCTTAGCATTCTACTGACTATAGTGGTTTCAGGCTCATGCTTGCTTGCGATCAGAAGCAGAGACACACTCTACTGCAATCCGAATCTATCCAGAATATCTAGAACTCGGTAAGTGCTAGTAGTGAAAGCTTTGGCCAGCAAATAATATATTCTCAAGCGTGATGATTAGACAGCGCATGTGGGCAAATAGATGACCCTAATTTGGCTGTTAATATAGATTGTTGTTGCATGGGAGCGATAAAATAAACATCGAAGGACCCTTGGGCCTGGGTAGTTTTACTCAATCATCAGTCAAGTCCTTCTGTCCTGAAGACATCCAGTGGACGTTATTCTTCGCTGGGCGTCGGCAGGAACAATGCAGCGTTTACAAGCTTGCTCCAATAACGAGAATTAGGAATGGCAAGGTTTATGTTGAAAACGAAATGAGCTGAGTCTCATTTCGGTCAATGACGTCTTAGCAAGGTCATACGTCTTAGCGAGGTCAGCTGTTACATCTTAGCGAGGTCAGCTGTTACGTCTTGCGCTGTCGATGCGCTGTCGTCCGGTCCGTCATGTAGACTAGAACGCAGCCGAGACGAGTTACAATCATGCAAGTCGGCCAACGGAAAAGGCAAGCGGCAAAGGCAAAGAGGTGGCTGTTCTCAGTAACACAGATGCTATGGCATAGATCAACACTTATACAAACATTACCAATCTAAGCTTCCTGTGAAACCGCTGTCGTCGATGATGGTTGCTGTTGCTGTGTCTGCGTCTGAGCAGAACCTCGGGGTGCACCGCCTGTTCGTCCTGCTCTACCTGCGTTTCCACCTCGTCCCGCGTTTCCACTCAAAGGAGCTCCTCGTTCAGTCTGGTCCTTCTTGGTCATTGCATAGTGAATAGCCTGGGATCGGAAAGCGAGCGAACGGGTGGTCTCGATGAGGGTTGCGGTGGGTGTCTGGTGGGATCGGGAGATGTGGAGCATGTTCTGCAGATTCAAGAGGTAAATAACGTGCGCGATATAGCTCGCTATCCGACTTACTGCTTGCAAATCAATCTTGGCATCGATGCCCAGTCTCGAATCTCGGATCAAGTTGACAATCCACTTTTCACCGTCTTCCCTCGAAAGATTGAGTCGTTTCGAAAAGTCGCTGTGAACAGGGCTACCTATCAGCTTCCACCGACAAGCCGACCACTAGCAACACTCACGTAATATCGATTCGCCTATGTATTCTGCAGTAAACCTCACTGACCAACCACCGTGCGTTTTCCAAAAAGTCGGGTGTCAACGAGTTGAGGAAAAAGTCATTCTCCAACACCTGTTCGGCAACTCGCAGACGCTCCTGTGCACCTTCAAAGTCAAAGTCTCCGTACAGATCTTTGAGGAATCCGGTGATTGGGTCAGAGTAGTTGTAATCCTCCATCAAGACGATCTTTGTGACTTCCTTGACGGGGTCTCGGATCGTGCGTGAGCCCAGTACCGAAGGAGTTGCCTTGCCACCTGAAGCTCGGCTGAGAATGCCCGCGGCAACAACGTATCGAAGCAAATGCGGAGCGGCGGTCTGCATAGTGTTGAGGTAGGCCGGGGAGAGGAACAATTCCAACAATGCCTGTCGACCGTTCTCGTGATTGAAAAAGACAAACAACGACCAGTGCAATAGCCATGTTCGTGCTTGAAGCTGAACGCTCGGTTTGGCTTGGTCGGCCGTCTGAGGGTTATCAATCACATCCCGGAGATCCTTGACTTCCGACAAGGCGGCATCCCATTCACCACAGAGAATGTTGGAACAAAGTTTACCCCAGTGAGCGGAAAGGTTGAGGTCGTGCGAAGGCGACAAGATGAGGAAATGGTACAGGTAGGAAGCGGCGCCTTCGTAACCTCCGTATGTGTACTGGTAGTGACCGTAGTGGTAGAGAGCGTTGACCTGGTCGAGGGTGAGCTGTCAAGGATACCAGGGTCAGTCTCCTCTACATCCTTTCGCACAGCGCCAACGCACGTTATACTCCTTTTGCAACAATTCCATATTTCTCTGCTTGTCCACGGCTCCCTTCAATCGGTCAGCGACTTCCGGATTCTCGATGACCTTGAGGACCGGTGCAGCGGACTTTTGGAGGGCGTCGTTCTTTCGCATAGCTTCTTCTCGGAGACTGGCAAAGTCTGCAGGAAAACAAGGATGAGCGGGGCGATCTGAAGCGGTATTGGTGGACCTACCAGGCATGTTCTCATCGACTCCAGACATGCCCTCGACCTGATCAGCCAACTGCTTGGCGTAATCGATCATGTTGGTACCCTTGACGAGCTCATATCTATCACAGCAAACACCCGTCAACCTTGTTCCGTGCGGCCCGTGCATTTCCTCCACTCACTGAGCCTTTTGCAGCTCCTCGATCGAGAATAGCGGTGTGTCCAGTTCCGTCAGGTGGTTGAGCAAGGCCAAAGCCAGATGACGATCCAAGTTGGGAATCAAGGTCTATTTGGCGGAAGGTGCGACATGGTGTCGGTCAGCCTAGGTTCCTCCGACGTCTCCCCTGTATCTCTTCAGCTGCGCATGAACTCACCTGAGTCAAGTCATATTGAGCGAATTCAGACATGTTGGGCAAAGTGATTCCAGGTCGTGCGCGAATCTCGAGTCGTATGCGGCGTTTCCGGTCGGTATGTTCCGGTTTTTGGTTGAATCACTCTCGTCGTCTGTAGATAGCTGTCCTTTTGGTTCCCAGCGTATCCTGTCGTATCTACCCTGAAGCCCGTTGTACGTAACGGCTGCAGCCTGTTCAAGCAGTGATCGAGCTGGATAATTCCTTGTCCTTGCTTTTCGCGTAACAGGAAGCGCATCCGGGAATTCTAAAAGCGCGCGGGGAGAATGAGCGCGCCCCAGAGTTGGTCAATCGACCTGCGTGTCTTTCGGTGATAAAAACAACAAGCTCTGTGATGTAATATTCGTGGCCTCCACCCTCCTTTGTCGAAACCAGTTTCCAGCTCTTCCTGCCGAGTATGACGCTGCTTCGATTCTAAGTTCCCAGAAAGCAACGTACTCGCGGTACTCGTTTTATACGACATGTCCAATCAACTACCGCTGTGCCACCCGGTCCAAGCCGTACGCACGATACAACAATCTGCCAAGTACCCGAAACCACCATGACCGAACGTGTGATCCGCTTGCTTTGTGATGCGCAAAATTATCCCTGTTCGTTCGATACGCTGTTTAAAAGTCGAAGATCGTTTGCTCACCTTGTTGTTACAGGGGGAAGGGAGGGATCCGACTCCATCATCACCGAGATGGGACCAGAGGCGAGTGGCAAGGATTGGAAGTTCAGCGAAACGACTCCATACGCCGAGGTGAGCAGGTTGATCGCCTTTCCTGTTCCGCAAGATTTGACTCACCTTTTCCTACAGCTCTGGATGACGACACACCCCAACCTCCCATCCCGTCTGTTCGATGCTCCATCCACTAAGCTTTCACAACACCTCAATTCGCACCCGGAACTTCTCGGCGTCGTCCCTCAAAAGTTTCCTAAGCCTGTCGAGGGAAAGAATGAAAAGCATGTACCGTTCTTGTTCAAGATCTTGACGTGCAAGCAAGGTAAGGACCATTCTTTGCTCCACCAAAATCGCAGCTCATCGCGCTATGAACAGCTCTTCCCCTCCAGATCCACCCCAACAAGAAGCTTGCAGCAGAACTCCACGCGAGGGATCCCTCCAAGTTCCCCGACGCCAACCACAAACCAGAAATCGCATGTGCCCTCACCCCTTTCCTCGGATTCGCAGGATTCGCACCATTCGATCGAATCACCAGCAACATCAGTACCATTCCCGAAGTCCGGGATTTCCTTTCCCCTCTGCCGTCATATCAGCCCTACATGGACGATCAGCTCAATGTGGACAAGTTGAAGGCACTGGTCAAGGATATCCTCGAACTGAATCCCAAGTCGAGCGGTATCCTGGAAACTGCGAAGGATGCGCTCAAGACGGTGACCGGGATGCAGGAATCTGAAGAGGACAGAGGCGGAGGCGACGCTCAGGGTGTCGTTCGGTCTATGATCGAGCGAATCGACAAGGAGGGGCCAGAGAGCGTCTTCCAGGGTACCATGTGGAATGCCGAACAGAAGGAAAGGATCAGCGTGGCGTTGAAGAAGACGCAGGAATCGTATTCAGGCGATCCGGGAATCATTGTCGCTTGGTGGGTTTCCTGTCGGATTCCTAGGCAGAATTGACTGAAGGCGTTCTCTTTCAGCTTCTTCATGAATTTAGTCGAGTTGCAACCTGGAGAGGCAATGTACGTCCAGGAAGATGGATTGCATGCGTGGTTGGACGGACAGATCATCGAGCTCATGGCCAATTCGTGAGTGCTTCATATCTGGCAAACATAGAGGACTCATCCAAATACGTTATCGCAGAGATGACGTCCTGAACGCAAGCTTCGTCGAGGGCAGCGAGAAAGACGACCTCAACATCTTTATCGACGCCATGCGTTGTGATCCCCGCCCTGCGGAAACCTACAAGTTGGAAAAGTTCAGGTGGACCTTGAGCGAAGGCGCGGGAGCAACCGTTTACCAGGTTAGTATCAGCTCTTGCGGTCATGGCAGCTTCACACTCACATTCCTCGAATGGACAGGTCCCCGCGGAAGAGTTCTCTCTGTATCATATCGACGGCAAGGAGGCCACCACGACCATTACGCCGCTGAACGGACCGGCAATCGCCATCTTGACCTCGGTTGCTGAAGTCGGTGGTAAGCTGACTGACAAGACTGCGAACAAGACGCTCGACGTCAAGAAGGGCCAGGTGTACTTTATCGGCGCTGGAACGACAATCGAGTATGGACCTGGTGTCGAGGTTTGGGCTGCGTTCTATGACGACCAGAACAGGGAACAGACGGGAGATATGAAGTGATTGGGAGATCTCAAGTACTGTATCAAAGTTAACCATGTATCAATGACCACACGAGAGCTTTCGAAGTAGTCTCGGAGCAATGCTTGTGTCCAAATGGCGCTTCAAGGGTCCAAAGCCATGAATGAATAAGTTATAATTTGGATTTGGAAAGCTGCTTCCCCTGCAGCTGTAACTGCATGCCGCTTTTCGAACGTAACGTCAGGAAGTCGTAACAGCGAAGATCATTCATATGTAGAAGATGGGTGGATCAAGCTACGTCCGTGCATGATGCATATCGTGATTCGAGCGCCTTGATAGGCCACATGACCTGAGCCTGAACTTGACAAATCTCAGCTAATGTAAATGTTCGCAGCCCTCAAGTCGATCGCTCCGCAGCGCCAGCCAAAATGACGAAAACGCCGGTTCTTTGCTTTCGTCCGTGTCAATCATGAGCTCGACCACTTGCTAATCAGGACATCGGGCAAAGTGATGCGTGAACCATCCGACAACCTCTTGCCACGACCATCTTTACTGGATGCCCGCCCCTGGAAGCTTTTGCAACCGTTGAACAACGACGCCTAATTCGCTCGCCTTCTTGCGCCTTCCGACGACCCGCATTTCGCCCTCCAACTCGCAATTCTCCTCGAGCATGATAGACTGTGCTGAAAGGGGAACAATCAAGGCAGAAGACGATCCTTGTCAAGCCGAGACACCCATATAAGGCTTGGGCAGTAGCCTCGTGTTCCGATTACAACGACTACAACACCCGTCTCTCAGTTTCGCCGCTTCTGAACCTAAACTCGACATCCTTTGAACAAGATGGACGACAACGGAATAGATACACTCGTTGCGGCTCCTCGCCGACCGAAGGGTGTCCGAGGAGGTGTAGCTGGAGGCCAATTCGGAGAAGGTCAAGTGGAAATTAGTGGCGGAAAGAGGTCCGCCGGTGGCGGTAACCTGGTAGACAGAATTGTAGGCTTGCAGCGAAGGCAGGCTGGAATTTCTCGGTATGTTCAAGCCGAGGTCTTTTGTCCATCATGTCTGCCACGATTTGATCTGACGTCGGTTAATTTTCCCTAGAACCGCTCGATCGACTAGAGATCAAGACCCCGACAAAGCGCCCTCACCGGTCAACTTGTCTTCTTCGACGGCTGTTCCAGACCGAAGAAGCTACCCAGTCACCGGAGAAGATGAGTTGAGGCACAAAGACCGACCGCCAGTCCCGCGGCCGTCTCAGTCAAACAGTTCTCGTATGCTCTTTGATCCCTCGACTTCGGGATCTCATAACGCTGGACAAGATCGACAAAGACGGGGTGGCAGGGACGCACTTTCCGGTAATCAAGGTCGTTCAAGGTCTCCTGCGTTGCAACATAGTGAAGTCCCTGCGCCTCGATCCCCGTTGCGTAGCCAACAAAACAGAACCGGTCTCACAAGGCGAATAGTAGATGAAGATTTTGACGACGATAATGATTTCGATCGGAATGACAACCAGTATCTAGTCCGGACTGGAGACGTCGAGGATAGACGTACGAAGCCGTCTGAAGCTGAATATTCCAGGGAGAAGGGTCGAAGAGACGACGATTATGCTGCACCACGAAATCAAGCTCGCAAAGAAGCCAGACATACGCGGTTCGACGATTCGGATGATTCCGATTTCAACGAACCTCGAACTCGCAGAAATGATGTCGATGAAGACGGGCGACGACGAACAGAAAGCCGAATTGCGGAAACACAGAATTCTAGCAAATACGCGCCACTCGCGGTGACTAAAAGAAACTCGTCCGGCGAAGGACTTCATTCGTGGGGTAGGCGACAGCAGGGTGAAGATGCCGATCCACCAAGGGGGCAAGGGGCTTCCACGACTGGCCGATATCAGGGACAAGGTCCGATGAGGATGCTGTTCAATCCGAACGTGCATGACCCGCACAAATTTCAACAAACACCATCCGTATCGACAGGAAGCGGTAGCAATGCCACGGGAAACACCCACACGACAAGTAGAAATGGCTACCCTTACCGCGGGACATCCTCACTTGGTACAACCATCTCTACCGAATCCCATTTGGACAGGGGAAGATCAGGCAAACACCCTTCCAGCAGATTGACGGTACCCATGATCCAGGATGAAGATGACGAAGAAGAGCAAAAAAGAGCAGACAGGGAAAGGGAGAGACGCAAGAGGAAAGAAGGAAGCGAGAGAGGATCGCAAGCCAAGCGGCGAGGTGAAGAAGACGGAAAGAGCAAGGGGAGCAAGAGTAGCGAGGGCAGCGAAAGTTTGCGGGACAGAGAGCGGGGCCGCGGCAAGTACGTCAAGCTTGCCCCTGCGTCCTGCTGGGATGTGGGCTAATTATCTCTTTTTCAGTGACACTGGGATCATTCCTCGTCTTCGAGAAGCCTACAAAGGCATTGTGGCTATGGAAAGCAACCTAACCGAACTGCACAGAAAGATGGCTTCTGACCCAACTGGCGGTGTCCGATCGTTGATTCAAGCCGGGCTTTTGGGAAGGAGTCGACACGAACCTGGCAGTGCCAGCCAGGTCTTCGACCCTGGTATGCGCAACGGGGCGGCAGGGGTTTTGGCCAATGTGGAATACGAGGATGACGACGACTACGAATTCTCTCGAAATCCG
Source organism: Naganishia antarctica (assembly GCA_025758675.1). Lineage (NCBI taxonomy): Eukaryota > Fungi > Basidiomycota > Tremellomycetes > Filobasidiales > Filobasidiaceae > Naganishia > Naganishia antarctica. Next base: position 114,203 of record JANGFJ010000100.1, on the reverse strand, counting down.
GTGCGAAAGCCAGCCCTCGCCCTCGAGCCCATCAGTGCCGATGCAGAAGACGCCGGATGGGTCGAACTGCTCAGCAGGCATAAAAGGTTTGCCGACGCTATCCACGACTTCTTGGCCTTGTCGTTGGACCCCTTGATACCTGCTTCGTTGCATACCCTTCCTGTCAAGTACAACATCCCAACTCGGCTGTGGCAAACGGGATTTCATTTGATCTTGGAGAAGATGCGATACACTTGGATTGCGAATGCCCCTATGGCCAATAGCAAGCTGAATCCGCTTCAACAAGGCCCAACGCTTACACCCAGGAACACTAGATTGTCCGCGCAGGTACTTGAACATTTGACGGATTTCATCTACGACGCGTACACCTTTTACACAAATCTGTTAGAGGAACAGATTTTGAGCAACTTCCGGACCGCGTGGATCGAGGCGTTGGGCGATCTTGCACGATACCGGATGGCTGTGGCTGCACATGTCGCCTTGGCCGAACCAGTCTTCAATCAAGCGAAACCCGAATTGGCGCGTATTGACGATGACGATGAATCGCCTTTCCCGAGCGGAGCCAGTATAGGCGCCGAAGTGGCACAGAACTGGCATATCGAAGAAAGAGAGACGTGGAGAACGACATCCAGAGACTGGTATTTCATGGGATTGACTGAGAAGCCGGGCGAAGGTCGATTGCACCACCATTTGGCGCTGCTCTGCCGGGATATAAAGGGTGAAGAGGGACGTGCTTTATACCATTTTATGAAAAGGTAAGCCCCCTGCCCACATTAACACCCAGGCAACTGCTAATGGATTCCCGGTTTAGTCTTACCACTTCCCATCCTTATTCGTCATCACGCGAGTCTATCCTGCCGTTATTCGACACAGCTTTGCAGAAGAAACGGGCTACATTCGACGCAACGGCGCCGGATCTCTTCCTCTTAATGCATGGTATGCTGTTTACCAAGATCGAGCTCGACAACTTCGAAGGCGTTTTTGAACGATTCACGGAACGATTGACCGAAGACTTGCACATGGGTTCTGTCAACAGCACAGGGCGCCCTATACCTCAAGTCGAATGGCTTACCATGGCCATTGTCAATATTGCTGCGATGATGCAATACGGGGTCGATGATGGTTTGATCCGCAAAGCCCTCGCTGAAGAAACGGCTGCGCGCAAGGTTCAGAAAGCTACCCAGACTTTGCAAATTCCACAAGCCATCATCTTTCGAGATGCGTCACATTCTTCGCTCGACCACGAGACCGACGTTCTCGCCGGAAAAGTCAAGACGCTCGTCATTGATCCATCGCGGATCGACACTTTCCCCTTGCCCTTTGCGCACGCTTGCAGACTGGCATTTACTATGCTGCGATTCTGCCTTCAGCATCCGACACGGGTGATTGGGCTAACCCACGTCCTGAATCCGTACATCACTACGATGTTGACCTTTTTGGCGACGGTGCTGAAACAACCCGCGGCCCAGCAACTACTGGAATATTACGTTCCCTGGAGGGAATTAGTCTCGTTTTTCAACGTTATTCCTCGAAAGATGGACATCAAGCCGGATCCTACTGCGAAGCTTATGGCTGGTCCACCTATACCGGAAGACTGGTGTCTTCGTGGTATGGAATGGGTGGGCAGACGGGTATATGAACGTGGGTTCTGGAAAGCGAAGGCAAATTCGACTGGATCGGGCTCGAGAGGATCTGGAGGTCCTGCTCAACCCCGGCAAGGACCAAGAGTCCAGAACGAAATGGATGTTCTGACAGAACAGGATGCCAGTCTTGACGACGTGATGAATGGCGTGGTAGACGACATAGAGGGTACCGATGTTACCGACACTCCACCAGCTATCACTCAACGACGATGGAGACGCTCGGCCTGGGCCGCCGAAGTTGTTCTCGGCTGTGTCTCAGGATTGCGGATGTCAGCGGACGGTCGAATTGAGATTGTTCCAGACGGCGTTCTTGAAGGCAAGATCTCAACCTGGGAAGCCGACAGGCAACGCAAAGCACAAGAGGAGATGAATCGCTTGCGGCGTGAGGAGGAAGCTCGAGGCGAATGGGCACTGTTACATAGCCAAGGTTCGGCTATGGATTCCGTCGATTCTGAAAGTGAAGATGAAGGCGATGAACCTGAGCTTGCCGATTTGCGGGACCGGCGACGACATCTTCGTGCGTTACTTCGCCAGCCTGCTCCAAGAAGGCCGACGAAGGGGATCACAAAGTCATCCAGCAGGAACAGCAAAGCATCGCAACTTCCATTCTTGCCCGGCTACACGGTTCTGGTTTTCGATACCAACGTGTTACTCAGTTCACTGGAATTGGTCGGGTCTCTAATCGAGTCCAAGATGTGGACATGTGTTGTGCCCCTTCCTGGTAAGTTCGGCGCAGATTACTGGTTCACTATCACCGCTGAACTATATCACTTCATCTTTGCAGTTATAACTGAACTGGACGGTCTAGCGAAGGAAACCTCGCCTCTCGGTCAAGCGGCCTCTCTCGCAATTTCGTATTTGGAGATTCATGTGCGAAGTCATGCTTTATCGCTGAAGATCCAGACGTCCAAGGGCAATTACCTTTCTGATCTTTTCGTGCGAACGGAGCAAATCGACTTCCGCAATATGGAGAATTCTGCTCAAGCCGCCTCTGAAGACAGGGAAATCGCACGAGCCCAGACCATGGATGATTTTATCCTTCGAGTCGCCGTCAGCCAGTCGGACCACTTTGTCGACCGCTCGAGGATCCTTTCCGCTTCAGGCTCACTGCCAACTCCGGATGCTACATACGAGGGTCAAAAGCGGACGGCTCTGAAGGTCTTACTTCTGACGTTTGATCGAAACTTGCGATTACGAGCAAGGGCAAGAGGTATCGAGGCTGCCGACGAAAAGGAGATGGCCAAGATCTTCAAAATACGAAACGAAACGGGCTGAACATCTGGTCGAATGCAGGTGATGCCATGTTCTTCGGATCGTAGGCAGTGCGTCCTGTTCGAATAATGAAGCAGTCTTCTTGCGGGATCGTTCGAGGAGGACAGCGAACGGACACCCAATGTTTGCATTAACGTCGGTATGCCGCCGCTTCGGTATCGCAGTACACCGCTTCCAAAGTTTTCGCTCGTAGGTGTTCGATGCCCACCGCTGGGTGATCGTTTGACGTACGCCATACGCTATGGCTGACCCGCAACATGGCAAAGATGGTGTATTCGGGCTGGGCTCACCAACGGCACGGCATCTGGGCTCACGGACTAGCAGTAGTAAAGACTAAGGAGGAGGAGAAGAGGGTGATCGTCCTTAGAATATTGTTAGCTCGTCGTCTGTTGTTTATCTTGTGGGAGCCGATCGCCTAGATAGCTTGATAGCTTGAGCCGGAGCGGAACCGCGAGACAGCATTTCGCACCCTCTGTAGCACCCTCTGTAGGCACGGGTTGCAATGTAATCTGTACCATTAGCTTTAGGGTCTTTGGCTGTTGTTGTTTCTGTTTTTGTATGGAAGAAATCGTCGTGTCCAAATCCACACCTGACTGCACGCGGAAAATGTCTGCTTCCCGTCCGACAATCAACTCGATCAAGTCCACGGCCTCATCCCAATGGGGTGATCCCTCGAGACGTCCTCCTTCTCCAACTGTGAGTCTCGCCTCAAGCGTCTGGCAAAAGCACTTCTCAAAGATGCTTGTTAGCTCTCCGCCACGACTACGGGATCTCGAATCGACTTTTCACATCCCCCTCATCTGCTAATCACGCGTGCAGACCTGCGCACCAGCATTGGCGCTCTTACAGAGCTCATGGTACAAGCGAAACATTATCGGCAATGCTTGATGAATCTATCAAAGGCCACTTCAGCGTTCGCCACTGCTTTGGAAACCTGTTCGAGAGTGAAGGGGTGCGATTCCGCCAACGCCGGGATTCTCGGTGCAAGTGGGCTGGAATACCTGATTGGGAATCATGACCAGTTGATGGTGAGTTTACACGATGAATTGCTGGAGGGGAGTATCACCTATCAACACAGCTATCAGGCCGACGCATTTTATAGGGAATTTGAAATACCGTTATTGCATCTGCTTGACGGCTACCGAGCCTCAGTAACAGTATGTTCTTTTGAACATAGCTCCTCTGGTTTTTGGCTGATCTCAGCGTGCGTACCTCAACAGGATCGTCAAGCAGCATATGAGAAGGCTTGTCAAGAAAAGTCTCACTTGATTCGCAAGACTGAGCACGAGAACATGAAGCATGGACGACGACGCAACAGAGGTGTGCTGCATTTCCCACAAACTGTCGGAGACTAACGTCAATTGACGGAGAACTGACGAAGCCCGATCTTGACATTCGATTGAGCAGATCTACAGGCCTTCCGAGCGGCATTAACAACCCTCCAATCCCTCGTAGATGATCTTGACCGTCTTAAAAGCACGTATCATCACGAAGTAATGGATGCCGAAGATGAGTTGTGGAATGGAGTTCTGGACAAGGTCGCCTTTGTCGCTCGTGCTAAGATGGACATTCACGACAAGATTTCTTGTGAGTTGAGCCTGAGACGTCTCTTGTTGTCTACCGGTGATAATTCTTCTGGTTTTTTGTGTAGCGAAATCGACGGATCCGTCTTTACAGCCTTTACTGAGCTCGATACCGGACCCTTTCGGGAGCTTCGATGCTGCTTCGTTGGAGCAGGGGAAAATCTTTAGCGTCTTGGCGCCGTGAGTCTCTGTACCTAACGCGTTGCCCACGGTGGCTGACAACCGGTGCTTGTTACATAGCTTAAGTCTGATGTCCACTCCAAAGACGCCTCGCGCAGCGCTGTCCCGTACACCTGATCGTGTGCAGACTCCCCCGTATAAAAAACATGAACATATCGGTCCTCGGCCATGCGCAAGTCCAGGCAAAGCAACGTCGACCCGAAGCGAGGAAATTTCTGCACATAATGCTGTTGATGGCGGAACCCCTAACGGCCCAACTGCAGACGCGACGAGCAAACACCGTAGTTTCTTCTGGAGACTTTTTCAGCCTTCGACCGACGACTTGCGCATGCCGGCCGGAACCGTTTCAACCTCATCCCGAACATTAGGAAGACATGCACGGCACACCTCACAGCAATCATTCGCAAGTAACGCGGATACCTACACAGGAGGGTCTGAGACCGAGGATGTCGGAGATGCGACAGGCGAAGCCGAACGAAGAGACAGGGACAGAAAATCGCTGATGGGCCGGGCAGTGCCAAGGATCAGGACGAAGCAAGATGGTGATGGAAGACGGAGGAAAGGATCTAGTGACTCTGCGCATGCACCGATACCGAATCCGCGAAAGGTATCCGGTGGGTCTGGCGACAAGCATCAGCAGACGGACAAAAGGGAGCTGAGTGTGATTGAAGACGAGGATGATAACGAGGATTTAACAAAGGAGGAAATCACGGATGATGAAAGAGCTGGAGATATCTTGGGAGGCAGTACGGCTGGTGATAGTCATTTGCAAGCTGGGCAAAGCAAGAACGTTAGTGACTGCGGGATCACCCACATCGGGGAAGAATCAGCCGAACATGCTGCGTCCGCTCCACCCAGCGGCATAAAAAACGAGTCTCCCGATGGCGCAATTCCGACCTCAGCAGATCTTGCCACTTCCGACTCAGAAGCTGAAGAGTCGGGGACAACAGAAACAGCTCAAGACGAAGGTAGGAGGGATAAATCGGAGCCAGAACGAGAAATACCTACAGCACCGCCGAGTCCGTTGTTGGAGCATGAGCTGGAGGTTATGGGAAGTGGCAGAACGAGAAAGGAAGGCGATGGAGACAGACAAGAAAGTTGATGGGAATCATCTTATGCCAAGACGATTCGGGGGCTCATACAACAGCAAGTGCCCTGTCCTTTCCGGATCGTATCGTCCACCAGCTCGACCGAGAAACCATGAAGTCGCGTACCAGAGCTTGGAGCTAAGCGCATGAGGTTGAAGATGATCAGGAGGCAAGAGATCCAGTTGGGGCGCCCACTTTGCAAGGCGAGGTAAACCAGCATAATCCGCACACCGCTTGCCAGATAACTGAACTGAGATCGCCGGCAATCACAATAGGCGACCTTGCTTCATGACTTCCGTGTCGGCGACAAACGGCACCGTCCACACTACTATTCTACTGTAACATATTGTGTTCTTGTCACATAATCCTGTTCATGCAAGGCTTTATACCAGTACAGTTGTATATCCACCATTGCTTCTGCTGATACAGCTGCTGATACTGCCTGAAATAGTTAACTCATGCATACTCCCGCGAAACCAGCGTCCGCACGGCTATCCTTTTCCGTCTACGCTTTCCACTTAGAGTACAGTGAAGTAACAGCTAGGGTCGTCAAGCTGGTCATCAAGAAGGCTAATATCGTTGGCACTCTTGTCCACAATGATACATGGGAGGTGAGCAATGGATGGGCCAACCTCGTATTCACAGCTCCGTGTCGACTGGGCATGGCTGTAGCTGCCTGGAGACTGCCTGGAGTAGAACATGGAATACCTGATCCGCCATGGGATCTCAACTACTGGACAATTGACAATCAGCAAGACTATCACAAGAATCTGAAGCAATTCGAGATGGCAAACCATTCTCCGTGGGTCTCCACCGGCTGGCCGTCCGCCTCCACTTCCGCCGAGCCGGGGCACCACGGCTCCGTAAGTGGGTTTGCCCTATGAATGCACGAAAATAGGCCAAGTGGACCAATTGGACCGCGACCGAATGACCGGATGTGCGCCGATGTGCGCTCCCCCATGCTCCCCCCACGGAGATGCCAAGCCATGGCATCCCGTTGGCAATCCTGCGAAAACCCGAACGAGCCAGGAAAGCAGCAGTCGGGCTGAACCATGAGGCAACAAGCTAGAACAGTGGTTGATTCGCGTCTTGATTCGCTCGGCCCGTGGAAACTTTTTCAGCGTCTTTTGCGTGTACGTACAGTCATTCTGGGCCCACTTTCTCTTTCGATCTCGCTGCCAGAGATCGCTGACGCCCAAGGCAGAGCCACAGTAGCTGTCATAGTAGACCCCCTGATGCAACGAACTCCCGCACGTAAAGCATATAACATCAGTAACCAGTGCTTGCCGCCCGCCTGGCATTCTCCAAACATTGCCTTCCATCTAGATCCCCAGAGTCATCTTGGCCCTAGCCACCTCTTGCATCACTTGCAACGATGCCTTCAGAAGTACCCACAACCTACATGGACTCGGAAGTCAAACCGGTCGTCACGCCGCTGGAACACGTCTCAACCAACGAGAAGGATGTCGAAGTCGCCAGCTCGGTATACCGACCACCAGTCCTGGATGCGTTGACAGGATCAGAACTTGCGGCCGGCCAGTACGACCAGGCGGCATCCAAACGCCTCGCCCGAAAGATGGACATTCACAACGTGCCCATCGTGGCTCTTTGTTATTTGTTTGCCTTTATTGACAGAACGAATATGTATGTAGCCCGCAACTTTGTCCGCGAACAGGAATTGACGCTTCAACCACGCTACCTCTATCCTCAGCGGTAACGCTCGACTGTGAGTTGTCAAAGTGTCATCCGATGCAACAGACCGTCTGACTCCCCATACACAGAGCTGGAATCGAGAAGGATCTCAAACTCGTCGGCTACGACTATAACACTCTGCTCAGCAGTGAGTTCGTTTTCCGGGCCGTCCGCGACGCTGTGTGGTGTCCTAACGTCGAATTTCGAAGTATTCTACGTCAGCTACATCATCTTTGAAATGCCTGCGAACCTGTTCACCAAGTGGTTCGGTCCCGGGAAGGCAATCCCACTTTACACCATCGTCTTCGGGATTTTGAGTATCTCGATGGCCTTTGTCAAACCTTTCGGTGCTAGTTTAGCCGTACGATTCATGCTTGGGTATGGTGTCTTCCCTACGATGCCGCGACTCCATACTAAAACATATCATCTCAACAGAGCCTCCGAAGCTGGCATGTTGCCTGGTAAGAATCAGATCGACCAAGAGTTACTCGGCTTTGCCCGATTAACGACGATTTGATTGATAGGTATTGCGTATTATCTCGGTCGATGGTATACCAAGGATGAGCTTGGTAGGTGATTTCGGTTTAACAGCAGTCAAGAGATCGCGCTGACACATCCTTCCTTGTCACACAGCTTTCAGGCTTGCTCTATACCTTGTTTGTTCGCCATTAGCAGGAGGTATGTTGCACCATGCGCCACGGCCATCCCGTGTTTCACGGACGATCGGCAGTCGTTTCAGATATTAACATCCTGCGTTTTGCCTGTAACTTTAGCCTTTGGTGGTCTTCTTGCCTCGGGTTAGTGTTCATCGGTACTCCCAATCAATCTGAGCTCGACCGATCTCCCTTGACGTCATAGGCATCTTGAAGATCGACAACATCGGATGGTTGACGCGATGGAGATTGATCTTTTTGATTGAAGGTATGTATTATCATTGAGCGGAGACGTGCAATATTCGGGTTTCTCAATGGCGTGTCGTCGTTCCGTAGGAATCATCACAACTGTCATCGGTATCGCAGCGTGAGTAGGAATCCCCGTCACATATCGAGTCATAAGCCATTAATCCAGCGTCGATTTCTAGCTATATCCTTCTGACAGATCGACCTGCTACAGCACGATGGCTTTCTCCTGAAGAGAAGGGTAAGTCTAAGCGGGCGCTTAACGTGATTATCGTCAATCACTTGCTGATGGTACTCGCTTCAACCTTACAGAGTTGGCTGAAGCCCGAGTTAGGAGCGAAAACATTGGCGCATCCGTTGCTATCGAAAAGTTCAGCTGGAAACGTGTGAAGCAAGGTATCTCGGCCCCTTCCACCATTATCTTGGCCTTCATTTTCGGCTTCAACAACGTTACTGTGCAGTATGTGCTACTTAATATCATAGCGGGCAAGAAGCTGACAGATCACATCCGCGATTCAGAGGTGTTGCTTTCTTCACTCCGGTATGGTTGCAGATGTCTGCCGGCCACTCGATGAATGCTCATTCTTGTTCTATCCTGCATTGGGAAATCAGACCATTATCAGAGTACGTATTGGTCAAATAGATAGCATTTGCCAACGATGTACTAATCCAATTCAATCACAGGGAATCTACCCTGGCCGGACCACCATTCAACAGCAACTGCTCACAGTCCCCGCTTACATCGTTGGAGCCGTCTTCGTTCTTGTGGTAAGTTTGCAAAGACATGTCCCGGTGTGTTCAAGATGTTGAGCATTAGTTTTACAGGTTCCGTATGCCGCGATGAAGCTCCGAAGACGAGGTATCTTTTTGCTGGGTGCCACCCCTTTTGTTGCGGCTGGGTAAGTGCTCTGTCGGGATCGCTGCTTTGCCGAATTGACCGTCAGTCTATCAGGTACACTATCTTCTTGGCCTCAGAGAAGCCACAGGCTCGATACGCCGCAGTTTTCCTAATCAATTGCGGAGCCTTCGTTTTCGGTCCTTGTAAGCAAATTTTGTTTCATACGGCACAAGGATTGGTCTGACGAGTGCCTCGATTTCAGTGGTCACCGCGTGGACGCAGATCAATGTCGCATCTGATACCGCGAGAGCTAGGTACGTCAGGCATTTTTTGGCGGCGCACAAGTTGATATTGATCGTATAATCACTAGTGCACTTGGATTAGTCGTGATGCTGGGAAATTGCGGTGGTCTTATTAGTACCTGGAGCTATGTAGCGACTGGTAGGTGTAAAGATGAGGTCGTGCCAGCAAGAGGAGCTGACGGTATATCGCGACTCTTCCCTCTCGCGTATTTTTTGCGTCTCTAGATGGACCAAATTACCCAATTGGTATGTCGCAGGCGTCGTCGAGTACTGATTGTGCGCTGATGGACCCTGCTACCAGGCAATGGTTTAAACCTCGGCTGTGCATTGGCGATCTTCGTTTTGCTGTAGGATTTTTGCTTCCTTCTAATCCATCCTAATCGCTCCACGTACTAACTATTCATGCCCTCTATCCTTTCCTTCTACCCTTTCCCTCTCTCCTTTACCACTGCTGCTCTATCCGTGGCCTATCTCTTCTCTACAGCCTCGTCCTCTTGGCGTTCATGCGTTACGACAACAAGAAGCGAGACCGGGGGGAGTACGACCACTATCTCGAAACGACCTCCTCTCCCGAGCTATTGGGCAACAACCACCCCGCTTTCAGATGGCGTTCGTAATGTCGAGAGGGGCTCCAGGTCTTGGGAAGGATGCTATCAAATTCAACTTGTATCTGTGTCAAAGGAAATCAGCTGCCTTGTTGCATCATTGATGGGAGGGGAGGGGGGTCAGGATCATAGTCATATTGCCTCCCCATTTGTAAAAAACACGTTTGTTATATGGACGATTCAACTCTTGAAACAATGGTCCGTCATCCCATCGTCATCCCCCAGCAGTCGTCTACCGAAGAAGTAGAAGCGGAGAGCCCTGAAGGAAGCTTTCAACCTCAATTTCAACGATGGCGGTGGCGATTGCAGACACCTTGAGTAGGGCGTAGTTTGACAAAGACTCGATCGCCCTTATGCTACAGAGGGATCTGCCTTATCTCAGCAAACATTCAGGAATCCTGGGAGAGGTTTTCGATGCAGGTCCGTGACGGTCGCAGCCTTGCTGGTATGGACACCGTCATATTGACCTCTCCTGTCATGCCGATATCAAGGCGTCCCTCATTGCCTTGAAGCATATACAACGAATCACTGCAAAAACGCCCCTATCCTTTGAACATGTGTTCCGAAAAATCAAGACCGTTGTACGCTCGCCAATGAGTAGACGGCATCAAAACGGTATCAAGGAAAGTCTTGTCCAAGCTGCTTCGATCGCTTTCTGTAGATACGCCTGACGCCTAATCCAGCGAAACGACGGGCTGCTCAGCTGACTCTCAAGCAGCGGAACCAGAGCAGCGAAGTATGCTCCCTTCACGGCGAAAATTCTGTGGAATGCGTGTATTCCGAGCCTATATGCGCATATCAGCAACCTGTCGAAGTAGACGACGTCGGACTCACCAGAGAAATGTATTGTCGCTGATGATGCATGTTGCAGAAAGGCCGCTGGCGTGGCTGTATTTGACATGGGTCCGATTCGAGCGACAAGTTTGGTTGATGGCTTCTTGAATAGCAGCTGTGTAGTGCACAACGAATTAACGTCAATCAGTCGAACGAAGAACAGGCAGGCATACCGATGATCAAAGTCAGGTTGCCTTGCGCTAGATAGTCAATGTCAGCGAGATAGCTGACGCTACGCATTGCGGCCATTGTGAAATTCGCATAAATGTTTCCGATAACAGTGTCCGTAGAAGAGAGGCTGGTGTCATTCTGAATAACGATGCCAGTCATCAGACAGATTCGGGAAATTCGCCTGGATGAGGGAAGTCATTTCGCTTACTAAGAGTATACTGTTGTAATTCTCGAGGACTCTGTCAGACGGCTCAATCAGTACTCGTTGCTTGTCAGGGGTTTAATAGCAACGTCAACGAACCTGCATAACCACTGCCCGAAAACGTGACCCGTGTGGCGAACATACCTTACGGAAAACGCATCCTTAGAATCTAGACGGAAAGGGCAGTCAGTTCCTCCATTTCTTCAGCACAGCTCGGTGGACTTGCGCATATCAAATTTGCGAGATAGGTCGATGCTGATGTCAAGATTACGGATATTTATGGCAAATCCGCAGTAGGTAAAGTCTTGGGAACGACATATGAGATTCAGATTCGAAGTCTGCCCATGCGGCTCCGTCGCATAACACTCACAGTCATCCGTGCAACTATTCGTCATAAGAGAAGGTTCAGAGGGAACAAAACTGGCGAGTGATTTGTCGGGCGCAATGTGACATCCATACTCGGGAAATCCTAAACGTCACGCGCAACAAATCAGTAGGATCCCGGAATTTGAGCTGGACATTAATGGTACCGGAGTGCATCGTCTGCAAGAATCTTTCCGCCTGTGACAGGTCAGTGGTTACAAGCAAGAAGTCGTCGATCATACGCAATAGAAACTAACATTGCAAATACCTTAATCTCACGTTTTTTCCCTTAGAGGTCGGAAAGGCTACGCACCGAGGATTCGTTGTGCACAAAAGATAGATGAACACGCTCCATGTGGCCGTAATATAGTGTGCAGAGCAGACTGCTCACCCTGGATCCCTGAGGAATTCCAGTCTTTTGCTTGTAATACTCAGGACCAATCTACAAATACCTGAATCAGAAGGGCGGTTTAATCAAACATAACATTGCTTACCTTCACCAGATGTTCACGAAGGTGGGAATGCAAGGTCTGCCGAAGCTGTTCACCAAAATGCGATGTCATCTGCACCTGATCAAGCAAAACGGCATTCCGCAAGTTTTGGGCCGCGTCGAAGAAGCGAGAATGAGATGCCTCGAAGTCACCTGTGAAGACAAAGCCGGCTCTGAACGTCCAGCCTGAATGCGCGCACATTTGACATGACCTACGCCTTCGGTGGGCTACTGAACCATATTTCTTCGGCTTTCTCCCCGTAGTAGGCAACATGCGGACGTACTTGCGGACTATGTATTGCTCATCCTATAGATTTTTAAAAAACTCAGTCTCGCAAGGGACTCCTCTCAAATCATCAAGCTCACAGTGTTGAACACCTCATCCAAAACCTCGAACAGCTTGTCAAGCTTGATAGAATCAAAAGCGGATTTGACATCGACTTTCACGAAGTAGAGCTTTGGACTAACGATCAAGTTCGATTGCGTAGCGGAATGAGAGCCTTGCTAGATATATCCAGGTCCGAAAACCAGCGACTCACATCGTCCCATGTTTCTGAAGCAGTCTCTGTTTGAATGCCTTGAGCTTTGGATGTATATCTCCCAACCCCAAGAGAGCTGATTCCATCAGGTCTGGATGAGCGTTCTGCGAGGTCGTAGTGTCGAGCTCTTAGCAGTCGTGCTTTCGACAGAGCGCATAAGGACAAACCTTTGCCAAGCTGAGCGCTTCGTATGGACTCTCCAGCATTTGATTGATGGAAGGCAACCATTTTGCTGTACCGTCAGTCTGCACCTGTATTCGAATCAACCCCATTCAAAACACTGTTACGCGCGCAATCAACTTGACCAACCATTTTAATTCTTTTGCCGAGGTTAGCAATGGGTCGCAGGCCTCTCAATTTTGGCACTAGGCGATGGATAGTGTACGCCTGAGGTAATTGTTTCAGTGCGTTATGACGTCCCTAGAAGCGAGAACCGAGATCAGTATTGCAAACGAATGCGTATGACGACACCGGAAATACTGACCTGAGAGAGTTTCTTGAGATTGTCGTGTCTCAGCGAGCGCAATACAGGTTTACAAACTTCAGCCCAATCATCCAGTCGGAAATACACTGTCTTATTCCTGGTTGTACCCGTCTCCGTAACATAGAAGGCGTTCTGATCAAATGCACGAAAATCAGAATACATCACCCTTCGTTGCTCGTGTGCGAGCGAGATCATACACCTTACCCGAATCAGTGGAATAAGGAACCCGTCGTAAAACCAAAACAAAAGCTCATCCACGAGCTGTCTTCGTTTGCCGTGCTCTGACGCGTTGGATCTACCGCCGCTTTCTCCTGTTGATGATTGAAGCCAGATGACCTCATCGACGGAGATGCCCTGGAGCATATGATGAATGGAGAACGTTTCATAACGCTTTCCAAGGACAATTTTCCTAATACCTTAGAGTATTTCGACAATCAGTCAGAGCGGTGGAGGAGGGCTTATGACATGGAACACCGACCTTCATTGACGATCCCAATATTTCGCTGAGTTCCCCAAAATGACACGGGCATGACTATCTTCAAAATCGCACGAGCGTATTGAATCACCTGCACGATTGCGCGAAATCAGTCCACGCGGAAGAAGTCTCTTGGCGTGTTTACCTTCATACTTCGTGAGGCGGTGTCTCCCAAACGTTGTTGCATACGCCATGCACCGCTCCAGTCCGGGGCGTCTGTATTCAGCGTAAATCATTAACATCCCGTTGGCACGAGTGGCGATATACATGTTAGTCACCTTGCGAGGACAATGGATGTCCAGTAACTTTCTGTAATCGCATTTCCGATGACGCTGCAACATGGTCTCCATAGCTAGGATCGCCTGTTGTCTCAGACGTTTGGGCGTTGCAGCAGACTTGTCCAAACTGGCGTGCTGAGATGGAGACAAGCCAATCAGCCAAGTACGCCTACCAATATGCCAGACAATTTCATGCGACTCACCAACAACTCCTCGTCGCGGTTGGACCAGTCCCTGTATTCGGGAAGCACCGTTCTGATGTACCGATCTTCTCGTTTCCGCCAATTCCAAACATTGTCCAGTTTGTGTACCCGGGGAAAGACGTATCGCAGTAGAATCCGACATTCTTCGTGTTTATCGTACCGGGTTGACAGGGTCGAATAAGACGGGTCAGAGGGTACAGGCAACGCACTACGGGGAGGAGTGGGTTTGACGGCGTTCAAGATGTCTGGTTGTCCGTAATGCACGAAGATCAGTGCCATATCATGCCTCATTGTAGAAGGCATTACGTACGGCCACTGGGTAACCCCTTGAATGATGATCTGTCTTGATTCCAGAGTTGATGTCTCGCATAGAACATTTTCATTCTGGGTATCGTTACATCGACAGGTGAGCGTACACTAAGCGTCAAGTGGCAGAGGAATATCAGTGCTCCGTTATGTGTCCCGCTGTTTGTTGCGGGTAGGCAACTAGGAATCCTTACACGACTGATATACCGACTTCCGTAGCACTGGCGGCCGACGTGTGTCCACTTAGTCCCTTCTGAGCTGTCTTTATTCTCGGTGTCTCTTTGATTGTGCCAGTAACCGCGTCCCCGATCTCATCGATCGCAATGTCACCTTGTTCCAAAGCTTTATCGGAAGGCTCCGAGATTATATTCTTCTTTCGCTTTTTCCCAGACCGCTGAGCTTCCTCTTTCGCCTTTCGTTTCCTGTCTATCGCTTCACGCGATCGCGTCTCCTCTGCGATTTTCGCTAAAGTGCAGAGACCGTCCATGGGTGGACCAAGAAGTTGAAGGTAGCAGTTGTTTACTTGTGGAATAAAGACGGTGGACTCGGTAAGGATATGTAACATTAGATCTGTGCCGATTCTGTGGAAAGCACGAGCCGGTCAACATAAGTCTCCAGTAGGGGTATTGTCATGTCGCGCTTGCCTTCGATGGAGTTCTTTCCATGCTGGAAAGGTCTGCAGCTGCCGTTCACAGTCATTCACATTCTGGCGAGATAATCCCGGCCGGTCCCTGCTAAGACCTGCATAAGGTGTTTTACCTTCTCCTCCGCGCTGTGATAGGTTTCGAGTTCAGTTCGCTTAACCTCGTGTTGTCAATCGCCGCCTAGGACATACCACGTATCCCTTGAGCAAGACGTCGATCTCTGAAAGTTTTGCCGTAGGTCTCCTTTGCGTTCCGCGACGGAACAACTTCATGAGGACATTGCTGACAAGCTGACAATGCGATTGTGGTCAAAGGAAGGCAATCTGCACACGCCGCAGCATATGCACTCACGTCTACTTGACTTTGCACTTGCTGACAGACGCGTCTGGTCCCTCCAGTAGGCCAAGCTCCCTTGATGGTGGCAGCGTGTGGATCTGCAAACGCCAACAGCACGCCCGAAAGCAACTCTGCAAACTGGTGTTGAATGGGTTCGTTTTCGCCCGAGTCGGGGAAAGAGTCAAATACCGCTTGCCAGTCGCGACAATCGACAAGACACTTGAGGAAATCTTCCAGTCGTATCACGAGATGATAGTATTCGGATATGGTTGAATGGTATACCGAAGGAAAGCTCGAGGGATCAGATGAAGACATGTTGCTGTCCATAAAGCGGTGGGCGCACGCCGTGCTGTAACCTCGCCACGCCAGAGACACCTATGCAAGAGGCCCGTGAGTTCCCTGAGCCATCCTCAGACGATGATGTGTTCTCGGACGTTGGTACTTCGGAGCACGCAGCAATGTCAGACGGTTGAAGCACAATCCGGCATTCATCCAATCCAATATTCGTCAACTGACGAACAGCCTGCGAACAGCTTCCGAACCCTCACGCGACGCGACTCACGCGAGTCGACCCACGCGTTCCGGCGGCCGGCAGCCCGAGCTTGCGCTCTGACAGATGGGCCCAGATGGGCGAATCAGCGAGGAGACGTCAAGATATTCATATGGGCTGATTATACTCCACTCATTCAGTAGGGTCAACCAAAGTATTCCACCTCACTATGGGTCAGTTCCTCTCCTCTCCGGAAACGAAACCGTCTAACGCTTGCTCCCCTCAGTCCGCCTTCTCGAAACCCTCAAGCCCCTGGCTCCGTTCATCCCTTCGGTCGAACCTCCGATCGCACGGATAGACGTCACAGAACGTGCCATCTGGACCGCAGGAACTCTCGCCATCTATCTCAGTCTGCTCTCCTTCCCCTTGTTCGGCGCCAACACCGGCCATGCGCTCGCGATGGATACAGCGGATCCGTGGGCTCACTTGAGGAACATTTTGGCTGCGCGGAGAGGCAGCTTGGCAGAGCTCGGGGTTGGACCGATCGTGACGGCTGGAGTGTTGGCTCAGGCTGGAGCTGCGTGGGGATGGATTGATGTTGATTTCGGGAGGAGGGAAGATAGGGCGTTGCTCGGACTCACTCAGAAGGGTACGCACGAGGTTTGCGTTGCTTGCAGCGCTGCGCTAATGGTTCTCCTCCAGTCCTCGCCCTGACCATCGCCCTTGTCCAGTCTCTCGTTCTCACCTTCACTGGTACCTACGGCCCTGTCTCATCGCTCGCCCCGTCCACGATTCTCCTCATCATCTTTCAACTCGTCGGCACCACGTTACTTATCATCATCCTCGACGAGATCGTGTCCAGCGGTTATGGAGTCGGTAGCGGAATCAGCAACTTTATCGCTGGTACCACAGCCTCGAACTTGATTTCCTCGGCCTTGTCCCTTAGCTGGGTACCCACGATCGCCGGGCCGCAGTACCAAGGTTCGCTCATCGCACTCGGCCACGCGGTCTTGAAATCGCACTCGAAATCGCGAGCGCTCCGTGCTGCCTTCTACAGAGATTACTTGCCCAACGTATGGTCCCTCTTGACCACCGTCGCACTGTTTTTCGCCGCCGTCTTCGTTCAGGCAATCCGGACCGAAGTCCCCTTGAAAAACATGCGGGCCCGAGGAATGCGCGTAAACTACCCCGTCAAACTACTCTACACTTCCGCTATCCCGTTGATTGTCGTTGGTTCGCTCGCTTCCCACGTCTTCCTCGCATCGCACGCTATCTACCAAATCGCTCCGGGAAATCTCGTTTCGCGATTGATCACGGGCGCATGGGCGCCTTTGTCCGAAATCACGCATCCCTCGACTCAATCCGCCTGTACCTCGGGTCTCACCAGGCTACTTACACCACCCGGATCGCTTCTCGCTGCTCTTTTCTCCCCTATTCAAACCGCAACATACGCCGTCACCCTCGTCGCCGCTTCTGCCCTCGTTGCCACGGCGTGGCTCCTTGTCTCTGGTTCGGGCCCGCAAGACTTGGCCAAGCAATTCAAAGAGCAACAGCTGGTCGTCGCCGGTCATCGAGAGGGAAGCATGGTTCGTGAGTTGAAGAAGGTGTTGCCTACCGCCGCGGCGAGTGGAGCCGCGGTCCTTGCGATGTTGGCCGTTGCTGGGGACGTGTTGGGCGTGTATGGTGGTGGTGTGGCATTCGTAGCGACGACGACGACGATTTATAATCGTAAGTGCAGTCGCTGGAAGCGAATTCTGTCGAGGGTCGGATGTTGACCGCATTCCGTTCGTTTCCTCTCGCGCGTAGTGTTCGAGCTTGGTATGAAGGAGATCATGGGTCCTGATACGCCCGGTGGCATGGGCGACTTGCGTAAGTGCAGACAAGGGCCAATATAGAAATCGGATGCTCATTCACGCTCGTGTATACATCTTTCCAGTCATGTAGAGCGAGACTATTCGAGAGTTGATCGCTATCCCGCAGTACGCTGGCGGTGGAGATACCCCGGGCAAGGAGGATGAAGCAAAAAGGTACATCGGCTGTGATGTGCCCAGATGGATCTGTAGAAACATGCATGAGCCCTGAATGATATGATGGCTTAGGATGGATGAAAGGAACTGGTTGCGCTCGAGTCGCGTGCCCAGCCCTACCGTAATTTCTGCAACCATACTCTCCGCGTGGTCGATTGGTCGATCGCTCTAGCGCGCCGGTTGCTGGCATTTTGGCCGTTTATTGGTATTGCATTGTCATCTCATCCATGGAGCTTTTGCATGCTCTCGACTTTCTCTCAGGCGGTCCCCTCGCTGCTTCAAATCACCATGCCCGCTCTCCTTCTCAACCCGCGCGCAGCCCTCGCCCTTCCGCGGCGCTGGATATTCCTAGGTTCCTTCCTCGCCAGTATCCTCATCCTCACCATCGCCTCGTCCCATCCAACGACCCGTCAGTTCGTCGCAGAGCGCACACCAGATGCAGCCAAGGCACTTCATCCAGCCAACTGGGGTCTCCCATTCGCTGGAACGGGTGGAGCGGGCTCCGGTTCTGTCGCAGGAGGATTCTTGGGGGGAAACAAACCGCAAGAGTTTGACGAGTATGGGAGGTGTCTCTTTATGAGCCCGTTTGACGCGCTCAGCACCGAGGAAAAACAACGTGCAGAGCAACTCGTGCTCGAAGACGTGTTCGATGGCATCGTTCGTGCCAAACAAGCAGTGTTTATTCCGCCACACAAGGCCAACTCGAGCGCGCCGAATCCCGTGACGGAGCTCAAGGAGACCTTGACAAACCCAATCTTGGGCTTGCTCCGTGACGGAGAGAGGAAATGGCAGGACATGCTCTCGGGGCAGAGCAAGACGTTAGAAGAGGCCGTACAAGAGTACAAGACGAGGTGGGGCAGGAACCCTCCCAAAGGCTTTGACGAATGGTGGGAGTTTGCAAACAACCGGGGCGTTCTATTGCCGGATGAATACGATTCGTGGGTTGTTTCTCGCAAATGCTCTTCAGTACATCCTTAGCTGACTCATTTTCTGAAGGATCATGCAATCCCTGCTCCCATTCTACGCGTTTGATCATGCAGAGCTTGCAAAGCGGAATGTGGAAGCTGAAAAGACGGTAGAAACGTTTACGATGATTGTGGAAAAGGGCAAGGTCGAGGTTCAGGTGCGCGCGGTCGAATGATCTCCTGCAGAGAGCGTGATCAGCTTATCTTTTACGCGGTAGTGGAATGATGATTACTCAAGGGATCATTGGTGGGCATCAAGGCCACGGGCGGACGCTCAAGTCAACCTGATGGAGCCCTTCCTAGGCATGTTGAGCGATTTCAGGTACGCTCGGTCGTTCTAGTGGCCGAGAATATATTCTCACGCGTGCATCTCAGGGCAACTTTCACCATTCATGACCAACCGAGTATTCTACCTAGCCATGATCGGATGAAGGAACTCACGGATCTTGCGAAGAGAAAGCAGGGTACGCAGGAGGTTGTTTTATATGCTAGGTAGCGACAGCGTTGTTGACCTTCTTGCCCTTTCGACATCGTACAGTCACCAAGAATACCAACGAGAAAGACGTCCCAGAGATGAACTGGCTGAATGCCTGTGCCAAGGACAGTCCGGCCGTCAAGGGGGAACAAGAGCTCGGTATGTGGCATTAAGCCTGCCCTCGACTGACGCGGAGCTAATCTTAGTTGTTATTCCGCAGACGCTCCCGACACCTTCGTCTCTTCACACTTGTCCGCCATGGACCCATGCAACCACCCATCCGTAAGCACATCTGCTCTTGTCATGGCCTGCAGCCGTCTCATTCTCGTTTTGTGCACCAGCTACTGCAAAAACACGGAATCACAATCGAGCAAAAGACGGAATTATCCCAACCTAAACCGCATACCAGGATCATGCCGATCTTTGTCCCCTCGCGCACTTTGCTTCACGCAGATATCCCGATTACTCCAGTCGGCAAGGACGGACGACGCGATGAAGTTGGTGAGGATCCCGCATGGAACGCAAAGAGTAACAAGTTGTACTGGGTAAGTACTTCCCCGCTTCGCACACGCACGCTTGGGGTTAAGTGTGGTGTACACTTCTTGCAGCGCGGTCTTGCTACAGGTCTACAGCACAACAAGAACACCGGCGCCAAATGGCGCGACTCGCACCGAGAACGACTTCATTTCCTCGCGAATGATCCGTCTTCCACCCCGCGGTCCGTTCTGGAACCCGTTGGAATCAGTGGGAGAGCGGTGGAGAGTGAATACCCCGCCAAGATGCTCGGCGAGTATTACATGGATGTCAAGCTCAGTGGAGGTCATTGGCAGTGTGATGGAGGCGATGGCACTTGTGACGAGATGAAGTAAGTTGTTGGGGAGGGGGATACTGTTGATTTAGTGCGGGAGCTGATGTTTGATGAGCATTTAGCCAGGAGATCGAGTTTGGAAGCAAGGATAGCCCTGAACGGTCCAACGCGTTCAAATATGTGTTTGACGTAAGTCGTGACGATTCATCTATACAGTACCCAGTGCTGACCCGTCCTGAACCTAGACTGATGGAAACGCCTGGAGCTCAAGGTTCCCGCGGCTAATGGCTAGCAAAAAGTGGGTCTCGCTCTGCGACGCTCCTTGTTCGCTATACTGATCGGAATTCCGGGGATGCAGTATGGTCATTAAAGCATCGATTTTCCCCGAGTGGAGTAAGTTATGTTGTTGTGCCCTGGTCTTCGTCAACTGATTATCGTCGTGCTTTCCCAGATACGCAAACACTCCCAGAATGGTATGCCTACGTACCGTCGAAGATGGACTACTCGGACATATTCTCCATTCTCGCCTTGTACGCCATGATTTGCGAATCTGCTGCTCCTTAGTTTAACTTGAGTTCACCACAGCTTCCGAGGAACCCCCAAGGGCAAGGGCGGGCATGACGAAGTTGCCCGAAGAATAGCTAGCAACGGACAGTGCTGGGTCGAGAAGAGTAAGCCTTCACTACGACTGACGTGCCCCCCCCCCCAATGAATGCCAGCTTATGCAAGTTTCCTGTTGGGGCAGCTTGGAGACGGGAAGACCTGCAAACTTACATGTTCCGGCTTTATCTCGAGTTTGCCCGAGTAATGAGCCCGGATAGGGATAACGGGAAAATGGTAAGCGGTCTCCGCTGTTCATCGATTCCCGAGCTCTCTGGTTCTGATGTGTTGTCTCATGCTCTTTGCTATAGGATTTTGTACTGCCATAGAGCACTCGAGGTTTTTAGTGAACTATAGATGGCATTGGAAGACATTGTAATTACCATCTTGATACAACATTGCGGCACACATATTCAAAGGGATAGCGGTGTATTTTGCAGTGATTCGTTGTACATGCTTCGAGGCGATAAGGGACGCTTTGATACTGGAGAGAACGATATGCCGGGGTACATAGCAGCAAGGCGGCGAACATCACGGACTTGCACCGAGAACGTGTTTCCTAGTGAATTCCTGAATGTTCGCTGGGTAGAGCAGGTCCCTCTGTAGCATAACGCGATCGTCTCATTGTCAAACTACGTCCTACTCAAGGTGTCTGCAATCGCCACCACCATCGTTGAAGTTGAGATTGAAAGCGTCCTTCAGGGCTCTCCGCTTCTACTTCTTCGGTAGACGACTGCTGGGGGATGACGCTGGGATGACGGACCACTTCTTAAGAGTTGAATCGTCCTTATAACAAACATGATGTTTTACAAATGGGGAGGCAATTTGACTATAATCTTCGCCCCCCGTCAATGATGCAACAAGGCAGCTGATTTTCTTTGACACAGATACAAGTTGAATTTGATAGCATCCTTCCCAAGACCTGGAGCCTGTCTTGACACTACGAACGCCATCCGAAAGCTGGGTGGTAGTTGCCCAATAGCTCGGGAGAGGAGGTCGTTTCGAGATAGTGGTCGTACTCCCCCCGGTCTCGCTTCCTGTTGTCGTAACGCATGAACGCCAAGAGGACGAGGCTGTAGAGAAGAGATATGCCACGATGAGAGCAGCAGTGGTAAAGGAGAGAGGGAAAGGATAGAAGGGAAGGATAGAGGGCATGGATAGTTAGTACGTGGAGCGATTAGGATGGATTAGAAGGAAGCAAAAATCCTACAGCAAAACGAAGATCGCCAAACTGCGCATGATTTCAGGCGATCTAGCTGATAACAACATGAAAAAGACGATACTGCGAGCCTTGAAAGCTGCATGCCACCTGGCGGCGAAGGGACCAAGAGTAAAGATCAGGGAGTCATGACTTTGCGACCGTAACGTGTTGGTACGCTGGCTCCGGCCTAGTTCGCTATATGACAAGGCAGCGCCCCCCTTCAGGATAGCGCGATCGAGTTATCGCCAAATACGTTCGGATTGCCTACCATTGTCGGACCTGTACCCGTCTTTCAGGTTCCGTGCCCAAGGGGCGACTACCGGTAGATTTATGAATGCTACGACGTACGACGCTTGTATAGATATTGCGTGTGATACAATACTGGTCGCCATTCGCGACATGCTTTGTCATTTCTATGCAGCAGTACATTTAGATTTCCATTAGACGCTTCGACCACTGCCAGGTCGCGAACGATAAACTGTCAAAGGAATAAATGTCTCAGCGGAAGATACTGTCCCATGCTGCTGGAACCTATCCACTAACCTTGTCATTGGCACGACTTTTAACCATCCGATCGTTATTCCAGTATAAAACCCTCGTCCTGCCTTCCCTTTCCCCTCCGTCCAAATTCGGAACACCGCATCTTTCCAAGACAGACTTCCGGTGCCTCCCTTGACACCTCCGACTTGCATTCGCCGTCGAATCACCTCGAAAGGGTATGAAGCCGTCTGACTGACAGCGCCGGCTACCGCGCCGCAAGCAAGGTCAGACAGCGTTTTGTATTGCGCCATCGCAGGGAGATAATCAGAGATGTGCCGTTTTAAAGTGCCATATGTCAGGAATGATACCCCGGCATACGGCACCATCCCAATAAGCGTGACAGAGAAGCCTCGATAGAACGGCGCAAACGTCTTGACAAATGGTATTCGAGAGCTGAGGAGTTGTTCTTGCGGGGCGGTTGAGGTCTGGTGGGATGGGTAAGCTCTTCGTATTGGTGGTTGATGTCCTTCCTGGTATATTGCTCTGATTACTTCTCTCAAATTCGTGCGTTCGGTAGTCTTTGTCTGATACGCCAGGCGAACTCGGATCAATTCTAGTGGGTAGGTAAAGAAGACGGATGCCACCCCTGAGTTTAGAAAAGTAGACAATATCGTCAGTCAGGTAACTTGACATCGACGCCGCGTAGAATTTACCTGAAAGAGATCCAGCAAGGAACAACCTTCCTGGAGTCTTATCCCTTTTGCCCGGCATGATAATCTGCATGCAAAAGCCTCATTAAAATCTGACTAAACTAGCAGGATGGCAAAAGTTCTTACCCCTTCTAAACGTTCATAAGCCATGAACTTGATTGCAGCATAAGGGAAAATCCGTAGTAGCGTCGCAGAATGGCCTTGAAACAGCCCTATTGGGCCTTGCTGGCTGTAAATGAGTTTAATGGCATGTAGCAGTCCAAGCGGCGTTCCTACGAATCTCGCAAGGAGTAAGCGCCGAGCTCTATATTGCACGAGTTCTCGGCGTCTGACCAAACTCACCAGCATATTTCCTGAAATCGGCATTGGAGGTTTGGAACAGAATTTTGACACGATCCAGCGGAGCTATCGCAGTTTTCGCCTGATGAAGAGACAAGTGAGCCCGATATCTGTACGCAAACGTTGCTTGTAGGGAAACTTACAACACAGCCAGCCACTCCGCCAGCCAATCCGCTCCTGAGCACTACGAGTCCGGCGCAAACACAGCTTTCTTGGTTCAGCTGATGACCACTGACGGACCTGGAAAAGATAGCGTACCGTAATCCCAGCTGCTTCGATCGCTTCTCGCCCTCTGTTTACTCTGTTCCCAGAACCCGATTCGTTCTCGATTCAACTCCCTCAGTGAATCCAATTCTGAATTATCTCTTTGCTTGCCGTTTCCTGCCGTCGTCGTATAGCTTGACCCAAACTCTACCGGGTTATCCCTTGGTATCAGCCCTTGCTCTAGTGAAATGGCTCGTTCGGCTTCCAGCTCGCGTTGTTTGCCAAACGCTTTTGCTGTAACGGGATGGGAGGAGATCATGCCGACTTCGTCCGTAACAGCGACTCGAGATGCAGACTGAGAAGACGACTGGTGCTCATGCTGATCCAGCGGAGAGTTGTAGAGGTACCTGGCGGAAACGGTAAAGGCTTGTCGCGAAGGCCCAGCCTGAGTGTCTTCGACATTTGGGTGTCGGATCGCATTGCTTGCCATGGCCATACGCTTGTGGTCTGCAATATGCAGGCTCGAGCGACGGTTCGTAATAAGGCTGCCACACGATGAGCTCGACGCTGAAATCCGTTTTCAAGTGCACGACGTCATGTACCGACTTGCACAAATCTCGATTACCGCAACATCGCCCAATGACGGTTCCGCAATATCCGTAAAGCGCGGGGAATTTCTGGCAGCTTTTCTGCTGAGAACCCCTAAAAGACGAATTTTCTAGCCTTCGGGGAAGGCGGGAAGGCGGGGAAACCCCCGGATGACCGGCCGGGCTTCAAGAGTTACCGCAACCGACGAACGGTACGAACATCGAACATCGAATATCGACAATCCGCTCTCCGTTATAGTTGGTCACTTCGAAGGTACGACATACATAGTCAAGGACATCCCCGGAAACCAATCATACCGTCATCTTGACTCTAGGCATCGCTGTCAGGTTCCTCGCCCCATCAGATATACCCGTCATGAAAGGCTTCCAAGTCAAAGAACACCTGCATCCCAGCAAGATCCAGATGTGAGCTCGTCCTCCAGCTTCCACCCAGATGTCGATACCTAGAGCTCAATCCATACTTGTTGCAACAGCTCTGATAATGTGCCCCTTCCAAATTGTGGTAACGACGATATACTGGTCGAGGTGTATTCTGCCGGTTTAAACTTCTTCGAGTCAGTGAACACAGTATCCGAGATTGGACCAGCGCATCACTCTTACCAATGGCGACATCTTGCTTTGGACACAGTATCCTGCAGTCTCAGGGAAAATACCAAAGTACGTTTCCCCATTTCTGACCTGTCCCTTCATCCACACTCATAAATGTTGGCTGTGACCTCTGGTAGATCAACCTCCGCTGCCTTTCGTCCTAGGAAGCGAATTCGCAGGACGAGTAGCCCTAAACTCTCACATTCCCAAGGACTGCCCTTTCCTACCCGGAGGTAATACTGAGCCTTTCTGGCACATGTAATGGAATATTGACGCTCGTGCTTTCCTGCAGATCGGGTGTTGGGCGCCGCTCAAGGCGCATTCGGAGAGGTCGTCGCTGCGGATTGGCGGAGCTGTATCCCTGTTCCCAAGGAAATGTCCTGGGAACAAGCTTCGGGAATATATGTGTATGTCAGGACAAGCCGTTCCGATCCCGGATGTCTTACGGTTACTCTATTCTGTAGAACCTACCCCACCAGTTACGAAGCTCTTGTTGGTCGAGCCCAAACAAAGGCTGGAGAATGGGTTCTCGTTCACGCTGGTGCAGGGGGAGTAGGCATGGCTGCTGTCCAGATTGCCAAAGGTTTGTCTTTCACATGGCTAGTTCAAGCGTGCGCGCGGTCGCTAAATCCAATCTGCTCAACAGCGCTTGGATGCAAAGTGATTGCGACGGCATCGACAGAAGACAAGAGGCAGATCTGCAAAGAAAAGGGTGGAGCAGACTATACGATCGACTACACTCAGACCGGATGGCAGGTGAGGTTCCTTGGCCTTGTACGATCACCCCACTACCTGACATACTCGTGTTCAGCAACAAGTCATGAAGATTACCGGCGGGAAGGGGGCAGATGTCGTTTATGACCCCGTAGTATGTATTTGGTTACTCACTTTCGGAATCATTTCGCTAACGTTGGCTGCATCAGGGCTTGCTAGTGCCGTCGTTGAAGTGCGTGGCGTGGAAAGCTCGTCTTCTGGTTGTCGGGTTCGCCGCCGGTCAGATCGAAAAGGTAAGTCGTCATGCTGGAAAGTCAAGAAACGCAGAGGCTAAAGACTGTCCGAGTCAGGTTCCCGCCAACTTGGTGCTCCTCAAGAATGTCTCCATTGTTGGCGTACACTGGGGTGCAACCGCTAGTAAGCCGCATCTGCGCAGACACTTCAAGCTCACTCCCTGCTCACCACCACTTTTGTGTCGCAGGAAAAGAACCCCCGCATGTGGAGACCGTCTGGAGAGACCTACTCGCCCTGTTTTCAAGCAAGAAGCTCGTCCCTCTCGTTTACGACAAATTATACGATGGGTTGGGCTCGGTTGCCGACGGATTGCATGATCTCGAGTCTCGAAAGACCTGGGGCAAGGCTGTGGTACGGATTAGACAGGACGATGGAAAGCCCTCTGATTATGGGACCGGTGGTGTGCTTTCGAAAGATGCGATCAAGCCTGGACCGAACGCTTCCTTGCCGGCCAAGTTGTAAAGAGAGGATTGCATATGATAGGTTGTACAATTCGGTCAAGGATTTTGCCAGGTTTGCGTTTGACTTTGGTTGAACAGAGCTCAACGACAGCTAAACAGAATACTGCATAGTTGATGAATAATCACCCGACGATCCACTGGTCCGTAAATGAGTCACAATTCAGATCCACTTTCTTTCGGATTTCACCGGCCATTTCGTCCCGACAAGCCGAATAGGAACTCGTGCTTTGTGCTTTGCAGCGTTCGGTTCGAAGCAACGGTCGAGGAGGGCGTATCAACGTGTCACTTGGTTCTTATACCCCACATCTCCTTGACAGTGCAAAGCGCCCCGACTGCGTATCATCTCGTCTTTGTCGAACGAACCTCCAGTCCATCAGCCGCGATCGACATGTCCACCTTCACCAAGACCGGCCGAAACATCATCTGCATCGGCAGAAACTATGTTGCTCACGTCCACGAGCTGAACAACAAGGTACCCAAGGAGCCTTTCTACTTCCTCAAGCCTACATCGAGCTACCTGGAACCTGGCCAGGGCCCTATCGAGGTTCCCCAGGGGATCAATGTTCACCACGAAGGTATGTCGAGCTGTGGCGATGGGACTATCGCGAGAGCTGATTCTTATACCCTTATTGCAGTCGAGTTAGGAGTGATCATCGGAAAGGGTGGTCGAGACATTCCGGAATCGCAAGCACTTGATCATGTTGCCGGATATAGTGAGTGGAGTCCCCGATATGTGGAATATCTCAGCCTCAAGCTATGACTCTGCTGATACAGTTTTGTCACGCTTTCAGCTCTTGCCATCGACGTTACCGGGCGTAACTGGCAAGAAGAATTGAAAAAGAAGGGACTCCCGTGGGCTCCTGCCAAGGGTTTCGATACATGGGCCGCTGTCGGGTACGTGGTGATATGGTTTTGAGACGCTTGGGGGTCTTGCTAATCTGGCATCTGTCCTTCACGAATGCAGACCTTTCATCGAGAAGTCCAAGCTACCTTCAATCGATGATATTGGGCTGTGGCTCAAGATCAATGGCGAAACAAAGCAGGACGGCATGTGTTCGGACATGATCTTCAAAGTACCCAAGTTGATTGAACATGTCTCGAGCATCATGACTCTTTCCGTGAGTAGTGACAGTAGGAGCCAGCAACTTCAAGGTTGTCTCGCTAAACATCAATTGCCCATCTGCACTATAGGAAGGAGATTTGATCATGACTGGTACTCCATCAGGTGTCGGACCCATGCAACCTTCGGACAAGGTCCAGGTTGGTTTGACCTACGGCTCAAACAAGGAGGAGGTCTGCAAGATCGACTGGGCTGTCGAATCTAGAAAAGGGGGATACGTGTACCAGGCGAAATAGGTAGCTGACATAGAGTAGCGCCACGAGATATCATGCCGATGGTACGCCTGAAAATGTTGGAATTGAGCTACTTCGCTCTCAGAGCAAGAGTACGCCTTTCCCACTCTATATGTCAGGTTAATATGTCACCCTTGAAGCATGTATAGGAGCAACGGTAGCCTGGACTGGATTTCTGTCATGTACTCTAGTCCATTGCTCTACTTGTACTTCAGGACGTTCCTGAGTATTTCGAAAAGCTGTTAGAAATTGTTGAAAGATAGGAGCTGGTGCTGACGTAATCGTTCGTCGCGAATGGTCGTCGAGCGACCATGAATTTCAGGACGAGCTATGAAGAATGGACTCTCGCATGATCCCGACAGAAGAAGCACTCCCTTTCGTAGGCCACATCGAAATCGCTCCCGCTCATATCTCTATGGCTTCGCTATAGCCTCGAAACATCATGGCTTCAACTGCTGAATCGATTATGGCGCTCTTACCCCGCGGTCGGCCTGAGCTGCGGATATCCAGGGACTTGATCATCGGTGCCGTACTTGGCTTGACTCTGACACTGTCCAGCGCAAGTTTGGCTCTATGGCTCAGTCGTCCTCGATGGTGGACTCATGAATGGGAAGGAAAGGGGAGCGCTCCGCCGCTTCAAAACGGTACAACTAGCAGAGATGAGAAATCGCCCATCGAGATTCGGTCGAATGATGTTGTGCATGGGGTGTTGGGGTTAATCGGTACGCTTGCGATCATATGGGAATGACAGAAGAAATGGCTGAACTCTCTCTCCTTCCTCCAGGTAACACCCCTCTTATCAGAATAAATTCTCTGAGCGACGCACTTGGCGTTGAAATACTGGTATGCCGTCAGAATTGAATTCGTGCTTTACGAAGTCCGAAACTAAGGCCATACGCAATATTTGTGTTCAGGGAAAGGCAGAAGTAGGTAGCCATCTACGAGAATCTAATGTGAAACTAAGCTACAAAACAGTTTCTGAATCCTGGCGGTTCCGTCAAAGATCGGGTAGCACTGAAGAGTAGGTGGCAAAGGCGCCATCGTTATTATGTATGTCACTAACTATCAATCGTTCCGTCAGTCATCGAGGACGCCGAAGAGTCCGGCCTGCTAGTGCCACATACAGGATGTAAAATATTCGAAGGGACTGTTGGATCTACGGGAATATCCATAGCAACGGTGGGGCGAGCCAAGTACGTCAACGCAGCTTCATCTCCCAACACCTCTACATAGCCACAATTGATAAACGTGCCGATTCGTAGGGGCTATGACTGTTGTATCATCATGCCAGATGATGTTGCCATCGAAAAGGTCAACATCCTTCAAACGCTAGGCGCAGACGTTGTCCGAGTGCGCCCTGGTAAGCTCGGACTGTCTGCTTGCTTGTGGTTCGTCACTGAATGGTTTACAACTCTTATAACCCTTTACCGCGCATCTCAGCCAGTATAGTGGATGAAAAGCAGTTTGTCGTACGTACTGGAACTTCATTCGGCTATCCAGAATGAACCCCACTCATCGTCATTCAATGCAGAATCTTGCTCGGGCGCGAGCATTGGAGTTCGGGCATCAGAGAGCGCCGTCAAACAGGATGTCGTTGGCAGAACAGGAAGGGGAGGCTGCAACGGATGGAGATGATGTTGTTGCTACCATCGCCGAAGACAGCGGAAACAGCGATGAAGCAGGCTTTAGACCTCGCGGCTTGTAGGTCCTCCGGCGCCTAACATATCAGCGGTACCCATGCACTTATCACTTGACAATGTCTCTCATCAGCTTTGCGGACCAATTCGAGGTGCGTACATGTGATCCACTCTGTAAATCGGGGAAGGCGCCTCTTGGCTAATTTGGTCGAGGAGAAAAGAATCACAGTAACTTTGAAGCCCATTATCGTGGCACAGGACCCGAGATTTGGAAGCAGACAAGAGGCAACGTTGATGTTTTTGTGAGCGGAGCAGGTGAGTGCGGGCTTGAACCAGGTGGACAAGTATACGAAATCGATCCTCTCCTTCCCGTTTAACAGGCACAGGCGGTTCTCTCTCTGGGACGGCGACCTACTTGAAACAAATGAATCCAGGGCTTAAAGTTGTCCTGTCTGATCCGGAAGGCTCCGGGCTGTACAATAGAGTGAAGTATGGCGTGATGTTTGACGTCAAAGAGAAAGAAGGACGGAAGCGAAGGTAAGAGTATCGATCCGTTTTCTTGGCGTTCCATGCTGAAGAAGACTCGCTCGAACTATAGGCATCAGGTGGACACTGTCGTAAGAATAGGGCATCTACTTTGGTTCAGATTTTTTGCAAATAACATTGCTTCATCATTTTAGGTAGAGGGCATCGGGATTAACAGGCTCACGCATAATTTCCTCCTTGGCCAACACCTCATTGACGATGCATACCGGTAAGAGTGATTAAAGAGGGCGGCGGGCATATGGCATCTGACGTCGATCTGACGTCGATGTACTTCTGCTAATTTCCAGTGTAACGGATGAAGAAGCCGTGGCGATGTCACGTCATCTCAACAACTGCGACGGCCTGTTCCTTGGTTCCTCAAGCGCTTGCAATCTCGTTGCTTCTGTGCGAGTGGCTCAGAAACTGCCGAAAGGTAGTACTATTGTGACGATATTGTTCGTTTCCTGAAGATCGCTGCTGGCCACTTTGCGCTGATGGAGACATTCTTGATAGATGCGACGCCGGCACCAGACACCAAAGCAAGGTATGTGGGTGTGTCCTTCTGTAAGGCAGGGGAAACTGACTGCATCGTACATTTAGTTCTGGTCGGATGATTACCTGCGCGAAAACGGAATCACGATTTCCGCAGACATCTCGAAAATCCTGGACATATGAAGCATGAACCATTCAGATATCGAAATATAACTTGATATACACTATATATCAGTGATAAGAATGTGTCGTAACTCAACTCAGAATACCAGACCACCGAGATCTGCATTCGCCCAACCCACACCTGCAATACTGTTGTTGATCCTAGGGTCAGATGCTGCTACACCGTCTATAGATCGTTGTTTGAAACCATCCTGATGGTACTGGCGTGGTTCCTGCGTTGACGTCGAAGCTCCGTTGCCGGAGATGTAAGCTGAATATCCCGTTCCTCGTCCGGAGTCCCCCTTAGTCGTCTCATGATCCAGAAGTGGTACACCGCTACGGCCTCCCGCAGACAAGCCTCCTGCGATTAATGTTTCTAGCCAGTCGTCAATGGTCATACCATCAAATGACGGGCCACCTGAAGTGGGTCTTGCCCATCCGGTGAGATTCCCTGCAACTCGAAAATGGCCCGACGGTTCTTGGTCGGGTAACGACCCCGAGCCCTGTGGTACCGAATCAAACCGAAATCGACCACTGGCCGCTTGATGGTGCGCCAGGCCAGGAAAAGTCGTTTGTGAAGTATGATTCGGTGGAGGGAAATCTCGGGCAGATTTCCAAAGCAGATTTACTATATCGGCCACCTTGGCGCGAAATGGCAGTGGTGCAGGCGACCCGGCGTTATCATCATCCGATCCCTCCGCCGTATTACCAGCTGCCCATTGCTTCATGACGATCTTGGCGAGCTCGAGCGTCGCCAAGGCGTCCCCGTTGAATTCAGCCATATAATGATAGTACCTATATGTCAACAGGTCAGCTTCGTATTCCACAGAACATATGAGATTGGACCGTGCTCACTGGACTAGTGCCGAGTATGTCATGCCAAATTTCCCTACTAGAGGCCAAGTGTCAAGGATCACACTGCCCCTGTTGTGCATCCAGTGAATCGCTGAACGCGACCTGGCAACGGCTTCGAGCCATCTTGAGGTCGAAGGCCGAAAAGTGATATGCGCCGGTACTTTTCTGTTGTGCTTGACGAAGTTGCGGAAAAACAGGATCTATGTTGTGAAGGAGTAGCGGAATGAGTGTTTGACATCGTGGCTTAAGAGGGACGCCACGTGCTTCGATAGTGACTATTGTCAGCTGTAAAAGTCCACCCTGGTCGGAAGTATTGGGGCCATTAAACCTTAGTCGTTCAGGTAATGACGCGATTTTATCATCGATGTCACTAAGAATGTCTTGTAATTCTGAATCTGTCAGTCGCTGCATGGCATTCGGGCGATATATTGCTTGAGCTGCAAGAACGCACGAAAACGCGATAACCACGGTAAGTACAGCCTCGAATCCACTACAAGCCTGAAAGCGTACCTATTCTGCCTAAGAGGCAACTGAGCTGTGAACAATAGATGGGTCAGCTGCAGTGCCAAGATCGAGTCAATGCGGACATACATAGTAAAGGTGTTTCTGATAGCTGTATATTCCATCGTGGTCTGATATATACGGGGAAGTCGACAATGGATCCTCGCAGTCAAGCAGATTTATCATCTTTGGTTGTCCATAAGCACATGAATACCTAAACCGTTGCTTAGGGATCAGCAATCCACAGCAAGTGATAGCTTTTGAGACGGTACTAACCACCCGTCTGCTATAATGCAGTTCAGCCAGACCACATGCCGTTCTTCCAACATCGCATTCGACCAATGCGACGGCGATAGGCGATGCAAACCGATATCTTGTGACATTCTGATGGCCTGCGTTGAATGTCAACCCAATGTTCAAGTACAGTCAAGAAAGCCAATGCCGTACTATTGCAGCCCGAATCCAAGCAACTGACCCTCCTTCGGAATTTGTGCCTCCGTGTAATTCCTGCCAGGTGCCCGAGCAACCAAATCAGTTCAAGGGTTCAGTGACGTGAAAGCAGAATGGTACTCGCATGAGACATAGAGATGACCAATATCGTCTTGATGTTAGTCAGGGTAGAACTGGTCAGGACAGAATGTTCTTCAATCGTCCGATCCAGAATTCCTCGGACACCCAAAAACAAGCTATGTGGCACTTCCCGAGAGAGCGCTGCAACTGCCGCGATTGCGTATAATAAGGGTGGTGACAAGGTCTGATAGTTTCTGGCGGCCTCTGGCTGAACAATAGGACAGACAGGTGCAATATAGGTTGCATACATCAAGGCGACTGTGTGTATAATTGGTATCTTGGTCAGAATAAACATCGCAAGACGAGTGAACTACCTACGTTTGGTAATGATGTCAGCACCGAGCTGTCGTTGCACGAGGGATTTTTCTTTTTGTATCAGACCTGCAGGATTTCCCGAATAGAGGTAATCGTCGGTAAGTCGGAACAGTCCAAACTTATTATCGTGGGTGGTCACGCTTTCTTTCTCCCGAATTTCGTTCAGGAGACTGGTAACGGCAGTTGCCCCTATAGATACGGGTTAGTTGAGTCAAAAGTGACAAAGGTAGACGCCTTACTAAGCAGTCTCGGTTCTATGCCAGTTATCTTCAAGATAGCTCGGGATTCGGGTGTTTCTGAATTTTGTATAGGTCCTGCTGATCGATTTGTGGATCTCGAGACCGGATTGATTGCAGACGCAGGATCCGGCAGGGTGATGTTAATATGCTAAAGACAGGAGAGAATGTGCTCGTCGATAATCTGAGCTCTTTGAACTATGATCTCATGCGTACCTGAACGTCTCTCCGGGCCTGGCGTTCGCCCGCGAATTGGCTAGTAATGTGAAGGAGCGGGTTATATATCGATTCAAGCGGTCTTTTCATGCCACTTTGAGACAACGGCGGATTGCGCCGATACTGTACGTGGTCAAACTTGTTTGATTGATCCGTCCAGATGGAGGAGCGTGGTGGGGCATGCCCGTCAACAAGGGCTCCAGGTCCGAGCCTGTATCGATCCCCATGAGTCGGTGCGTCGGGAACATCGGCGGTGTCATATAAAGGAGCTGCCGAGGGCGCGGCACCGGAACCTTCGACAGACACGTGGCATTCGGATTCCCTCACATTCTCCCAATGCGTTGTCGGATCGTGCTCCGCCGAAGACAAGGGGAGAGTGAGCCACCCATGAATGTTGCGACTGCCGGATACAGGAGAGACATCTCGGCCAATCGCATCGGCATCTGAGGCGGATTCGGAAAATGATTTGCTTTGCTGTCCCAGGCCTGGGATACCTTGCTCCTCTAGCTTTCGGAGCTTGCGTTTGTCCTGATGTAGGCGGCCATGAACGCTATGTTTTCCAATCACAAGGGCAGGACATACCGGTTTAGCAGGGAGCACAAATTCGCACAGAGTTTCCGCCTGAAGAGATGGTGCTATGTCATTATATGTCCGGGTAAGAAGCTGGATCGGTCTGGCTCCCTACTTGTGTACAATGGTTGCACATCGATCCGCCATCCGCCTCTGCGTATTCACATCTGGAACAAAGCAATGGCGAAAGTTAGGAGTTGGACATCGGATTCGCTTTCCTTCCTGCGGCAGCTGACCTGAGCTTCTTCTCTCGACATCTTTTGCGAGAAACAGCAGAGACAAACGAGAGCAGTCCGTTAGCACACCTTGTCTCCTATAAGGTATTCTTTGTTCCAGGCTCACCTATCACATGCCCTCTTCCAGTTGATTACAGATATCGATAGATTGGTAAGCTTCGTTAACACAGACTTATCAGAAGGGCCTACCTGAGTCTTCCTCCGCTTTCGTGTTGAACCCTGCTCGCCGGAGGCCTGGTTACTCTGGCTTTCGTTGCCTACTCGAATGGCAGGGTCGAGAAGTGACGAATTAACCGCTTGCCCTGATTCCATCGATGAAGGTTGGGGGATCTCGGATGAGTGCTCAAAGTCCATCGTGAACTGATCGATATCAAGTCTTCATGGCGTCCTGAACAAATTAGATCGTATAGATCATGTGTTTCGGTTGATGGCATCTCGATAATATTTCATCATCGTGCTCGTCTTCGCTGCTCGGGAGAGATAACGACGGACTTCCCGGCGCTGTCCCGGAATTGGGCTGGGAGCACCTTGACGCTGTTGATCGCTGTGTTGATTGCCGAGTTGGTTTCGTGCAACGGGGCCCAGAGAATAGGTTGTACCAGACGCCCAGGAGGAACACAACAACTCGTCCATCCCATTAGAGAATTGAACGCCCAAAACTCCGTACAACTGATTATATGCTCCATGACAATGACTCTGCGGGGATCTTGACCAAAAGTTATCCATATGCTTCTACTTTCGACCGCCCGAGATCAATCCACCTTTCGCTCCATTGCCGCCTTTTCGAGCATCATCGAATCGCCTTATGACGAGTTCACACTTTGTTTCCCTGCATAATTGCTTTGCGGACTGCTTGACTGCTGGCGAGAAAAGGGTGAGACCGGCCGCCTTCTCCACAGATTCCACTAGATATGCGTAATATCATCCGGTCAGCGGGTGCCTTTCGATTTGTAGGGTAGATCTTAGATCGACAACTCACCAGGAACCTGGAAACTGGTCAACGGTACTTGATCCGGGATGACGGAATTCGGCAAGACGAATGCTCCAATCGCAACGTCCTTGACAGCGTCCGTAACACTGCCGGGAACCAGGGATTTCGAGGACGAGGATCCGAATCCGAACGAGGTCGAGGCGTTTTGCGAGCGGCTGGTCATGATGACTTTGGCAAAGTGGGTAGGAACGGCGATATTTGGAGGATTGCCGATGACCTCGTAGGACTGTCACACACGAGACAGGATGGTCAGTTCGATACGTGATACGACTGTACGGATCACGTACCACCCTCCATTTGCCATCGGGCCCTTGTGCGGGGAGGTATAGCGGAACGCTGGAAGTGGTTTTCAGCTCGATGACTGCCTTCAAGCAGACGACGATAACGTAAACTCACGTGAAAACATAGACATCGTCAAAGTTGCCTGTCAACCTTCTGCAAAAATCTTCGACATATGCCCAGTAGTGTCGATTGAACCCTTCGCCCACTTGAGGTGCGATATTTGTCAAGTAGAAGGTTTCATCCATCGCCTTTTGTGAAGTTTCTGCAAGGTTATCGGGTCAGCATTGCGGTTCAAATGATTGTTCTCTTGAATCCATTTTATGTCCAACGTACTTGCGTCCGCAGCTGGAACCATATGTCCTCGGTCATATCCACTCCTAAAGTCTGTTCGCACATGGCGTTCGTCAATCTTGAGTACTCTGTAGTTTAGTCGAACCAGGTCACACTCACAGTCTTTCAGTTGCGCTCGGAACATTGCTGGGACGTCCTCGTCTTCCACAAACTGCGACCGACTGCGATCTCCCTTCTCCTTTGTGGGCGGTACAGCTGCGACAGATCCTGAAGGGGTTGTGGTGCCCTGCTGCGATTTACTCAGGTTCTCTGCTGTCAGATGTTCAGCCGTCTGAGCCGCAGAAACACGCATAGATTAGCATCTAGCCTGTATTTTGATAGCCTGATTGGAGGGTAGTCACCCATGATGGATGCCGCAGTCGACGATCATATGCCGCAACATACGCTGTTCGCTTCAGGATATCCGGCGTGGGTCCTAGACAGGATCCAGGATTTCAGCCACCTCGTTCCAAAAGCCACATGGTCGGCTCAGCTCACCTGGAAATCCGTATTTGAGAACTTCTCGAGCGACCTCTGTCGCTGCCTGGGGGTTCACCGTGAACGTAGACTGCCCGACCATGATCGGCCCAACTTGGTTGGCTCCCGCATTTACGAAGGCCGCTGGCTTGGTTGAAACGTTGGAGACGGCTACAGGTGTAGGAACAGCTACCGCTGTGGGTGTCGACCGGGACTGCTGCTGCTGCTTGTTGTTGAGGAGCGATGCCGCACCGACGCCGACAGCTAGACCTACGGCGAAGATTCCGCCTTGAACGATAGGACTTCCGGGCATTGTGAGGTTGAAGATCGGAAACACCGAGGCTGGTCGATGTCCATCGTCAACGTTCTTGAAGAATATTGAAGCAGTTCGTGAACGGTGCTGCTCCCCTCTTCCCGATCGAAACACGTGATCAAGTCAGCTTTTTGCTTCCTCGGCGGGGCTCCACTGCGCGGAAATTCAAAATATCACGCGAGCCATAAATAAATAAGCGGATGCACCGGGTGTCTTATCAGGTCCGGTCCATGTGGGCGGTCCAGTCGAAGCCAGGATTGTGCCAGTACAAAGGTGGAATGCTGTTTGTCGCCTTTCCCTTGCTCTCCCTTGCACTCTCTTATATATAGCAGTCTGTAGGAGAACTACTACGGAGCCCTCGTCGAACCTCGCTCCGTGCCCCCTTCCCGATCTCACCCAATGAAGCTCCTAACAACATTCACGCTTGCCGTCGCGTCGGCCTCTTTTGTTGATGCAAAATAGTGAGCAGGTTGCCCTCCGTGTTGCTACGTCTTGTTCACGCTTCTTGGGTCGGTAGCTTCTCCGATGGCTGGCAGCCAGGTCAACCAACGGCCCGATCCGCACCTCAACCGACAGGCAACATTGGCGCCTGGAAGCTCAGCGACCTTTCAAAGGCGAACGTAGCAGGCAAAGTACAGAAGAAAGGTATGCCCTTCTATACATGTGTCATATGCTCGACTCTAACCTCGCCGTACTCAAAAAGAGCGCCAACAGCGACCGGGTTTTATGCGTTCTCTCTCAGAGACCCTTACTTCTGCAACCGGCTACAACGTTACAGGACTCTACGAGCGGGTCCAGTCCAGCGAGGAATTCGACCGACGGTCAGACGAGAGAGATGGTTTCGCCCGTGTGACAGACGAAAACTTTGACGAACTGGTCAGTCTACCAATTCCCCCCAATACCATTCTTGGCTGATCTCCCGCTGCCGTCTTTACAGGTTGTATACGAACGGTTGGACACCGCCAACGACAGAGTAACCGAGGACGAGCGTGTATGGTTCTTTTACATGTGAGTCTCGCTCCTCCTCACTCCCCGAGAACCGCATCGCTGACATCCGTCGAAATAGCCACGGACCGCCGAAAGATCCCGCATCATACATGTTCTGGGAAGCGGTCAACAACGCATCCATCATCGCGAGGACCCCTGAAAAGGAGATCCGAGGACTCAGATGGGGAAGACTTGATTTCCTTACAGAGATCGAGCTTACGTCGAAGTGGCTCCTCTTCAAGTGAGTACGCAACGTCGCAGCGGAATCAAAGAACCCCTGACTAAACCTATCTCGTCTCAGACCGCCAATGATGGTATTCGCTACGAATCGAGGAAACGAGCTGCGTTTCGTCAAGCCCGGGCAGATTGCCGCCAACGGTACGATCATCCACCGGTTCTTGAAAGAGGAGATGTGGAGAAATCTTCCCATCTGGGAAAGCAGGTATGGACCAGGAGGTGATCGGTAAGTCAGGCCAATCCGCCAATTCCCTTTTCAAACCGAAAGAGCAGCTAAGCAAACGTGTCATACGCAGCGCCTGGCTTCCGGATCTCTACGTCAGACTGAACAAGCTCTGGACCCGATTGACTGGACGAATCCCATCTTGGCTCCTCGTCATTCTTTCCGGTATGCTCACCCAATCGATGCTGAGCTTTATGCACCGTGGCAAACTCCAAAACGGCGGGAGAGCCACGGAGGAAAAGATTACAGAGGTCGAGGATACAGTCCTTGTTGAAAAGACGGGCGAGGTCAAGGATACTGCCGTGGTTGACAAGAAGCGAACGGAAAACGGGCAGACTGACAAAAAGGCATCGGCCCGAATGAAATCGAGGAAGGGTAAATAGACGGTTGTATAGGTTGTCAACAGGACAGGAGGAAGAGGGGGCTGCATTCATGCTATCATCCTGCATCGTGTTCGCTCGAAACGCGGGAGCTTCGCCATCGATCAGATTTTCAACGACTCTTGACGCTTAATTGACGTTTGACATATTCCACGCCTATCTCGTCCCATTGATATACAACAATTCATCAACACCCGTCTCTCCTTCAGTGACCTTGGACTTATCCTGCGAGGATTCAAGAATTTCTGGGTTCGACATTACCGATTCCAGGACATCCCCTTGACTCTGGCCTGATTCCTGATGTAGGTCCCTTGCCGACATGTTTCTCTCCCTCTGAGCATATACCCATCGCTTGAATCTTCCATAAAACCAAATCGCCCCGATTCCGACCACGAGAAAGAGTCCACAGATCGATCCACCGATAACATCGTAGTAGTCCCCAGCGACTGCTACCCCATCCCAGAATTTGCCTGTAGGTTCCGCGACATTGAGTATCAAGCTGAGAAGCTGAATGATTCCAATCACGAGTGCCACAAATACTGTCAGTCCTGTGAGGATTGTCGAATAGTAGAGAAAGATGAGAGGATCCTGTTGCCGTTTCCGCGGCTGAACGGTCGAGGCGTCCCCGACGGTTGTTGAGTCCTCCTGGACGCGAGCTGGGATGCCGTCGGCGGCGAAATCCTCGCTCGTGTTTTTCTTCGTATCGTCGCTTTTGGATCTATCAACGGGAGTACCCATTT
The DNA here is from genome assembly GCA_025758675.1 of Naganishia antarctica. Classification (NCBI taxonomy): domain Eukaryota; kingdom Fungi; phylum Basidiomycota; class Tremellomycetes; order Filobasidiales; family Filobasidiaceae; genus Naganishia; species Naganishia antarctica. Next base: position 75,184 of record JANGFJ010000100.1, on the reverse strand, counting down.
CCAAATCACCTCGATCTCCATGTTCCACAGCACCCACTTCGTTGTCCATGGTCAACCGCGCGTGCGAGTCTTCGGATCGTTTCACATTCAAGTCATCCTCGTCATGCCACGTGTATAAAGTCAACATGAGTCCCCCATCTATGGTGTCGATTAAACACATTGACGCCGTGAACAACATCGAATTCATCATGATGAGCCAGATAGAAGTCCCTTGCACGGCTTGAATAGATGATATGCCGAGCAGCGCGATTTCGGATGAGGTGTCGAAACCCAGACCGAACAACACTCCCAGTGGGTATAGCTTCCAAGGTCTGACTCGATATTGCACGATCAGTAGGCGTCTGATCTCTTTCTTGCTCGACATACCTGTCTACTACCCGGAAAAGCTTGCGGAGAACCCTAAACATGGGTCCTCCTCCAGCGACAAGCCATTCCTTTCCTTCACTGCCAAACTTCCCCTCATCCTCTCCACGAATTACCTGCCGCAATCTGCTGCTCAACTTGAAGAGCACGTACGCGTTCATGATACCGAGGAATATCAAGAATGCCGCAGAAATAGAGGTGCCGATGATTCCTCCTACTCGGGAGAACGAGCCGAAGCGTGAGGATATGGAAGAGGCGGTGGCAGCAACCACAACCGAGGTGATGATAACGATGCTTCGGAGTGTACCAGTTGGATTAGCAATACGGCACGGCACGGATCAAGAACGAGTATGGCCCTGTACGTACGTCGAATGCCCCAGACTAAAGAAAGTCCCAACGGTCACCGGTCTCTGCCCGCCGGCCACCAGCCGTCTAGTCATCAGGTCAATCAGCTAAAGAGCAGTCGGATTAGCATAATTGACCACCTCCGAAGCTCAAAGCAACCAACAGAAATATGGTCGGCATCCAAAGCATGCCGTAGACCTAGAGTGTATGAGAGAGCAGCGGTTGACAGCAGGCCGCTGGTGTTTCCGACCCCTTCCGGCATCAGCCAACGTTCAGACCGGAAATGAAGCATATACTCACGTATGTGACGCCTTGCATGAGAAACAATTCCCTGTCAGCCCTTCGGAAGACAGCTTTTCCTGTTGCGAAAGAAAGCTCACCAAGATGATGCCACATATAACCCAAATAACGATATTGAGTAACGCTATGAACAGGATGATACCCACTGCATTCGCAGGTACCCGTCTGATATATGGAACTTGGCCATGAAGCTTTGCAAATTTTCGAGAGGCCTGAGCTGACGTCCGTAGAAGGGCAGACCGCATGTTGTTTGGACGGATCGGTAGCTATCGCCTGGCGAATGGTCGACCGTTGGAACACCTCTTCGTCTCCTGTTGAAGTGGTTGAAGTGGTATCAAGTGGGTGAAGTGTGGTCAAGTGAATAGTCAAGTCGTGTTTCCATGCTCGTCGATGTCGATGCAAGTCAAAAGCCTGACCAGAGACGGTCAATGATTCCCGAACATGGCGCCACAGCGATACAGTAAAGTGCGGGCCATCCTGGACATCCAATGAACCGGCGTCTTTCAAAAGATAAAGCTTGCAACATTTACGCGAGGACATCTCCGACCGAACTGGTGACTCACGCCCGGGAAGGTCGGAGACTGGTGGAGCTTGCGGTACATAATTACATAATCAGCTACAGAATCCTAGCGGGGGGCTTGGAACTTTGCTCTTGGCTGAGGTCGTTAGACCAAAGAGTCCGCAAGACCGGTGGTCACACACTCCGTATACTTGATGCCCAGGTCAACCAGCGAAACAAACGACATTTTGCGTGCTTCCTCGACTTTGCCTGACTGACCTGGAAGGCTGGATGGAGTCCTCCAACGTCCGAGTGTACGTGTGGAACCAATTATAAAGCTTTTGCGTGGTATGTGTTTACTTTACAACAAGGATATCCGTAGTCGTCTCTATGGATACTGACACTGCATCAGCCAGCATCTGCAGCCCATACACAAACGCCGTGCTCTACCACTCCTACGGTCGACTGTTGATTCACAAGACACCTCCTCCAGCGGGACGGCCAACGACTCCTTGTCCGGGCGGAGGTCCAACGGGAGATTGATAAGCTACATGGAAGTAAAGGCAACACAGGTCAGTTTCCATCGTATACAAGGGATAATTGTCAGCACGTACATCCACCATTCATCTTGCTGCCAGCAACTGCGTCGTAAGTCGGGGGAGGCGCCTCGCCCATCCTCCTTGCATTATCTTCCTCCATCCTCCTGTTCTCCTCTGCCTGCTGGTACTCGTAGTCATGTTCGCCACCACCCATACCGCCGTATTGGGATGCAGCCGACGGTTGGTAAGTTTGTTGCGGCTTGCTTAGGGGTGGAGCACCCGCTGGAGGTTGATATTGAGGGGTGTAGTAAGACGAAGTTTGCTGAGGCTGTTGATAGTTTGCCGGGTATGATTGAGTATTCGTCGTAGGAAGCGTTTGAGCATTCTTCCTGAACTGAGCCATTCGTCGTCTGAAAAAGGAAGGGTCGTTAGCAATCAAACAGGGCAACATATAGAGCGATCGTTGGAACCTACTTCCGAATCCACATACTGAGTAACAAGGAAAGGACCAAGACGCCCGCAGCGATCCCGATTCCTATGCCCCAGCGGGCCCCCGAGTTCAATCCGCCACTACAATCGTAGGTCCCTCTCCACCAGGAATAACATTGATCGGCTCTGACCTGGGAGGGCAGTATTGCAAGGGCCACGACGGCAGCCATGAATGTGTGTCGCGATGACTGTGTTGAGAAAGATGACATATCGTGTGCTTGTAAACAGCGGTGGCGAAGTCGAAAAATGTGTGTTCAACGTAAACAAAAGAGCTGTCGATCGGATGACTGTCTGTGTCGTAAGTCCACCTATGTACTTGGTGCTTGATGGCGAGATAAGCGAGATAAACGTGAATCGATGCCGAAGTCGTGGTGCGAGTGGTGCGAGTCGCAATACGGAGATGCCAAGGAGATGAAACACAAGATCGAGAAAGGAGAAAGGAATGCCGCCACGCAAGACGCTGACAACAATGCGGGGGCGTGACGTTATTCTTGCTCGGGGAGCACAGCCCGGCAAAAATGGCTTAGGTAAGCAGTCATGGCTTGCCTAGCTGCTGTGCCTTCTTCATGGGGGCGTCATGTGCGGCAACTGACGAAATAGATTGCCAGCACAAGGCTGGGAGCTGGCAAATGAATGAATACACAGGACACAGGCCGGTTCGATTACCGGCCTGCAGTTGGTTATGGGGCAAGAATGGTGCCAAATTGGTCTCGTAGAGCACGAGACTACATCAGATATCGGCATGGCACGACCTCTAAAAGTTCAGTCCGCGGAGTCGCAAGTAGTCCACCACTGTCGCGTGCGAATCCAAGCTATTGAAGTAAAGACGCTCGTACTTGTTCATTGTTCCTTCGAGCATGTATGAGACATGTCGATGGCTGCGGCGCCGAACCAGATCAGCTCGTGCGATACCCAGCCGAAGGTGCTTGAGGCAAACTTACAAAAGCGAGTACATCAGACTATAGTCCATGGTCAGCTTGACGAAATTCTCCACTGCATGTTTTGGTGTCGAAGTATAGCCAGCAAAAAGGGCCTGATTTGCCACGCTTCAGTCTCCCTGCTCGCGCAAATACTCAAGGTGACTCACAGGACTGGATAGAGGGAATCTGTGAGCTTGGATAGTGTACATGGCAACTCTGAGAGGGAACTTACTTTGCTAACAGTCCTCTCGCAGCCATTACCCCTCTAGCACTTGTGTCCCTTCTCATCGTCAGGACATCATCCAGCTCCCATATGTCTCCATTGCCTACGCAAGGCACCTCGCCTCTAGCTGCATCAACAGCGAACTTGATGGATGGCAACGACACGGCTTGCGTGGAGGCTTGATGGCGCGTACGACCGTGAATGGTCAAATGACTCGCTCCTGCGTGAATGGCTTCAAATTCAAGAACAGAAATTAGTAACGTGCCAGATAACACATGTCTGTTGTCGCCTTACCCGTCTGGACAAGCCTCTCCGTCAATCTAGAATCGTAATTCCCTTCATTAACCAAGGCATTTGATCGACGAAGACTACGCAGAAGGAACTCACTGGAGATCTGGATCAACTCGGATTTTCACGCTCACGTTGTAGTCCCATCCCATTCTATCCTTGACTGCACGAACCATGTCCGCCACCAGTTCCGGATTGCGAAGTAATCCGCTCCCGATACCTGATCTCGAATTTCGCCGTTAGCGGCATCCTCTCCTATCAATATTGTGTTGACCTACCACTAGCAAAAGCCCACGGCTGAGGGCAACCCTGAGCAGCTTGCAAGGACTCTCAGCAATAGAGCTCAACCGCAAAACCGACCCACTCACGCAATTCAAATCGATGCCGTCCACCAGCCTGCGATCCTCCCCTTCCGCGTGTTCCACTGGTGCACTGATGAGCTCAGCAGCATCAGCTAGAGATTTTCCGTTGGGGCTTGCAAATTGAGCTAGGAGAATCCCCCTGGTCAACACGTAGTCTTCTCCAGGGGCATGACGATCCGCGGGAAGTCTTCCGTATGCTGGATCGATTCGATTGGCGCAAGACAGCGGCTTTGCTTTCACGGCGGAAAAGTATGCTCGATCCCTTTCCGATTCTTCTTCTTCGTCTGTCTCAATCTTTCTTCTCTTGCTGTTCCGCTCTCTCATCCAGTATACACCCCGTTCATACCGACTCGTCGACAAGTCGGCCGTCCTTGCGATTTGCGAGCGGGAGAATTCTTCTGCGAGAATCATGGGTGTATATGTGATCTACCAAAGAGGGAAGACGTGAGTACCTGTACACACGTCTGAACAAGGAGATGCTGGCAGCTTCATACATGTGTTTCGTACATAGATGCGAGATGTCTGAACGGAACTGAATATTAGGAGATGAGCTACTTCATCTGAGTTGATATCGCAGAATTCAGTACTTACGCTTTGAGCACCGGACAAGGGGTGCCAAGACGTTCACATCCTCTCTCTCTTCTAGCATTTGACGTGGAGTCAGGGTGACCGGCAGAGGTAACTCGTCCATATCCAGTTCTGTGGGTTTCGTCATACTGTCTTCGGAAATTGCGACACCGGGCATTGTGCTCGTAAATGACGGACGAGACGGATCAGCTGAAGATAGCAGGACAGGAATCAACGGCTCTTCCGAGGGTAAACAGCTTGGTGAACGCATTCTTTGTAGTTTAGGTCTCGGATACAAAAAATGTTGACGCCCAAAGAAGGCTAATAAGAGCACACCCACCCCACTGGGAGAGATAGACGAGTCCTGTGATTCAAGAAGCTGGCTATTCGCGACTTCCAGCTGGAGTTCAGCGACATCTGGCTCATTGCAGCAATAGATATACAGGAAGTCTACTAGGGCATATATTATCAGGACACGGTCTATTAGGAGAACAGGTGATTGAGGAATAGTCTTTTTATTTGGGCGTTAGTCCGTTGGGACATAGTCCATGAGCGAATCTGTCCCCATACTCCGTCTAACGATTCAATCCCGTCCTCCTACACAGCGTCATACCCCACTTTACCATCTTGCTTCTTCTTTCTTTTGCCCAGGCTAGACCTTTCGCTTGCGGAACCGTCGTCCAGCTCTGAAGGCAAATGCGACTTCATGACGCGCAGGTGAGCGCAAGATGCCGGAGTTGCCGATCCTGGCAAGGGAGAATCGGTAGCAGATTCTCTGCCACTGTTCCCTAGATTGAAATTGCTACTCTCGCCTCCTATTTCTTCCATGGCGCTTTTCAAATCTGGCAAGAAATGATTGAGACCGATCTTTTCACAACTTGTTCTCAGTTTTCATACGATTTCGCGCACAACAAAGATTGCTTACGATGTGATGAATGCCAATATTCATGAACGCTTCGAGCTGATCCTTTCTCATGTGCACGAAATACAGGCCAACTCCACGCTCTGCGTAGCTTTGCGCCAATTCTAGGAATATCTGCAATGCGCTGAAAGAAGTGTACAGTCAGCGTTGACACGTCTTACGAGGTGCTATCACTCACGAGGCATCTATGTCTTCCACATCATTCATGTGGAAAACCACAGCCGTCGCCCCGTCGCGCCTGGGAGCGTCCGAGGGATGAAACTTTCCTGGACCGTATATTTCGAGCTGCGAAGGACTTTAGCTTCCTGGCGAACATCCATGATGTGTAGATGTGACATACCCTACGGAGTCGTTCCTTGAGCTGACCGGTGTTAGCGAAGTTTAGATTCTCGCGGATCCTGACGACAAGCTGTAGTGAATTGCGGATAAGAATGGAATTCCCTGCAATCTAACACGAAACGGCGTACCACACCAGGGATGTCTTCCTCGACGTCTTCATCTGGATGCTCGTCCACCGGAATCCATTGATCGGAATCTTTCAGCCGGCCAAGTATTTTAATACGTGCTTGAGTGGATTTCCGAATGACCAAGATTAGGGAAAAGCAAACGGAGGCCACAAGCCCAAACTAGAGGGGATCGGAAATCAGTCGCGGGGCCTAGACTAACGAAGTGCAGAACCCACTTCTACGCTGAAGAACAGCGTGAGTACAAATGTCATACATGCTTGAAGGAAATCTGTCCATGCTCCGACTTTCCAGTAAAACTTCAAGTCATGCGGCGCCTGTAAACACATTGTCAGCCGAAGGCGATCTATCACGATGGGCTGAAATTACATACCTCCGCCAGAATTGCGTAAACCACCTTCGAATTGTCCAGCGTATTCTCAGTCCTTGAACTTTGACGACCAGTTTGCATTTCCGCTCACCAGTGTAATGATACTAGCCAGTACAGCCTAAAAATGACGATCAGCCCAGTACTTGCACATCCGACAGAGCTCGAAATACCTTGGGTAGGAAATGAAAGTAAGGAAGCAGGAACAATGCAGTAACGATCACGATCAAGCAAGTAAAGATCGATGACATCTGGCTTCTTGCCCCGACAGTCGCGTTGAGACGACTTCTGGTGATTGCCCCAAAGGACGGTACAGCACCGGTAACTCCTAAGAAGCTAGAAATAAAATTCGCTGTGCCTATGGACAACGAATGAGCCGGGTGTTTTGCCATCACCATCCTAGTTTCACCCACCTAGTGCTACGAGCTCTCTATTTGGACTGATTGCGTAACCAAATCTGGCAGAATTCTCCTTTGCTGCAACTATAGAGTCAACGTAGCCGCTGAAAGTCGGAAGCTCATCAGCAACCGGCATACGCCTGTCAACAATTCACTTACACGACAGCGATGACGACCGCGGTTGGGAACTATGTGACGGAAATATCAGTGAGTTATGTAGAGTCCGAGGACACGCCCAAACGGATACTGACAGTTGCTTTGAAGTATTTTAGGTTTCTAGGTGTGAACGGGTTATCGAAAGGTATACCACTCTCGCCTTCCAACTTTCCCAGGATTACTACGCCTTTTTGGTCGAGGCGGAACTTGGCAGTGATGTCTAGGAGCGGGAAGGCATTAGATCATCGCAAGCAGAATATCACGATAACTCACAGGTAGCCAGCACCACTATGACGAAAATCTCTGGAAAGTACTTTAAAGCTCTGACTTTACCGCCGAACAGACGCTTCATGATCTTGGCCCCGATTAGGCATGACAGAGACACGGCGCTCATGATAGCGGTGTACGGGTTCGTGTTGGATATATGCTGTATCAGGAAGACCAGCTTGTTGATCGGAGTCAGGGTGTGCGCGTTGTGCAGCAAACGGGTGAGACCGAGCATTGGGACGAGCTGTAGATGTGTGACACCGTTAGTTTCTAAATCCACACTCCAGCATGAACGATGAACCTGCCCACCTGCTCAATCAATATAATTATCCCAACAGCGGTGATGAATCCACGGAGCAGCGGTCGAGAAAGGACGACATCGAGAAAGCCCAAACGGCAGATTCCCAGGAGGAATGTGATCAATCCAACCTAGGCAACACATGGTGAATCAAAGCAGATCTTGATGAAGACTGTAAAGGATAGTGTACCTGGAGCGTGATCATCAATGATATACTGATGGCAATCTTTTCCGGGTGCGCGGGTATCGAATGTGGATCGCTTAGTGTTAATTGAGTGATAACTTGGCCGACCAACAGCGATAGGGCTGCTTCTGGGCCTACGGATAGTTGCCTGAGATGTACGGTATCAGCTCTGGGAAGAAGGCTACGAGTGAATCTCGAGTTACTTACCGACACGTTCCTAGTAGACTGTATATCAGCCCAGGAATGACTACGCTGTAAAGCCCGGCTATCGGCGGTAACTGGGCTAGACCAGACGCATACGACATGGACTGAAGGAGGGCCATCAGTTATTGCCCCGACGAGTACTCGTTCAACAGTCTTACTTGTGGAATGATCAAACACGCAACCTGAAACGTAGCAGAAATACTGGATCAGCTTCTGTTACAGTCGTGTCAATCCCGGAAAATACTGACAGTTATACCTCCGATTAAATCGCCTCCGAGGCTATGGGTGATCTACGTGAGTCCAATCCACCTTGTATGATCTACTTCGGAGACATACTTCGACCAATGATAATTCGGCAACCATTCCAAGACCTGATGAGCATTGCGAGGGCACAGAGGTCAGACGATGATCAGCATTGCCGCAGCGCTGACTCTTACAGGGACATAGTACCGAGATCGCTGCTTGACGACTGCACTTATAGATCGATTCATGGCTTCCAGGATAACAAGATCAGAAAGGACAAACGGTACCAACGAAGGCTACTTACTCCGTCGTTGGCATTCGGCGGATTCCTCAACTGCGTGGTCCTCCTCATCTCCCTCTGTATCCTCAAGTCCACTGCGATTGTCGAGATCCACACGAGCATCGCGATCCATCTCTCTTACCAGCTGTCCCCAACTCTGCGTCTGCTGTCGAGTTCCCAGTAATGGACTGCTTTCGAAAGGATGCGTCGAATGCGCTGGTTGGCTTGCTTTACCTGACATACTGAAGTTTCTGAAGGTGTTGCGCGGATGTCGACCAGGGCATGCTCCCCGGCTGGGCTATTGTAAGGTTCAGGATGATTGCAAGAGAGATTGAGATGTTTAGGTCTTCTGGTACGGGCAGTCAAGACGTCTTGACATGAAGGAGTACAAACAAGGACAGGCTCATGATCGTTTCGCTCATCTCCGGTACAGGCAATCGTCGTTTCTTTCCGACACCGCCACCAATGGATTGCCTTCCATATCGCCTATGTGTTATGGGTCGATAACAGAGACATGCTTACCCGCGATGGCTGTCGGGACGCTTCTATTGTTCAAGAACAGCATCTTCGACAGGGACTGGATGTCGACGAGAATATCCTTCGACAGTTTCATTGCAATACAGTTGCGATGCGAATAAACGGAGCGTACGTGTGCATACAACTTCAGATTGGATGATACACTCTTCGACAACGATACATCAGCACTACAAAGATCATGGTGCAAGAGCAGTTCCATACTGCAGTAAAGGCAGAGCTACGAGAATATATCCAGCGCACCGTGGTACTCTCGAAGACGCGCTTGATATGCCATGTCTAAGCTCGAATCGCTGTTCAGGATGTCTTGTTGATTCTCCGAAGGTTGAGAACTTGGAACCATCGCTTCCACTAAATCCGTCTTCCGCTCGGCACCGACATCTCGATCAGGGACATTCTCGCATCGAGTTGGTGCATCGTCGATTGACATCTGCTGTGACTTCTTCCTGCGCTGCACCTCCTTGATCCCTGCTGGTCTCAATCTCGGATCGATAGGTGGAACAGGTACGGATCCCAACACCTTACCGACCTGAGCTTTGCGCGGTGTCGGTGACAAGCTCTGCGTTTCCAAGTTTGGCGCGACCGTTCCTCCATCTTCTGGGAAAAGGTTATCCTCCTCCTCGAAGTCTCGGTCGAAATCGACGGACCGGAGTTTGCGCACATTTTCGTTCTTGAGGAAACCGAAAGAAGCAAGTTTGCTTTGCGCTGGCGGATCGCCTTTTTTCTGCCCTTTCGTCTGATGATGTGTAGCCGTTGGCGTATTGTCCTCGTCGCCGACCCCTCGCCAGGCTTGGTCAACATCGGAGAAAGCTGGCTTTGTTGCAGGCGCACGGAGCATATGTATACCCGTTCGCGGCATCGCTTGCTCTTGCCTCTGGACAGCCTATCAAGAACGACTCAGGGACATTACAGAGCAAACAAATCGACTCAAACTTACGGATTCTTTTCTCGGGGTATAACCGCGATGATAGGTTTCGAGGAGGTGTAAACCATCGATCGGTCCGAACGTCCCCTCGATCTGATGAACGGCAAGAGTCAGCTCGCCGTCCAACTCGTGAAGTGGAGTCAAACTTACAACCTCGTCTGGTGAGTTCGGAACGCGGACGTTGCTGTCATTTGCCCCGAGAGATGACACAGGTCGATTCTCCTTGCCTGCCTCGTGCGAATAGGCCTGTCCGACCGTGTGCGATGTCGAATACTTGGCTGGGGACCAAGTTGCCAGAGTTTCAACGTTCTCTATCATGCTCTCCGGTGACCAATGACTGGGAGGATGAAGAGCGGGGACATGTGCCGGGGTTGGTGCGACAGTAAGTGCGGCGATATCCTGTGAGGACCGGGTTGGCGTGATATGTTGAGAAGCGTATATCCGTCGTGTGGTCGGCGTATGCTTGGGCTTGTTGTGTGGTTTAAGCGGTACCCCAGTCTTGCTTTTGAAATCATCTTTGCGGCGAAGCTTGAAATTCGGGGACAAGATGCCAGGTCGGTGGAGCTGCGTATCCAGCGACAGCGGAAGCATCGTTTCCGTTTCCCTGTTGGCGATGCGAGTGTCTGTTGCTGCGGTAGCGATGTCATTGCTTTTCATTCCAGTCTCCTGGATAGGATTCTCCGCATTGTTGACGTCTTCCATAATAAGTTGAGTGGCGGCGGCATCCAAATATCTTGACGGTTCGAGCGGAGGGAAGAAAGGAAGCGGCATAGAAATTTGTGCGTCGGAAGGCTGCCGATCCGTGGGATCAGGGCGATCAAAGAGAGCCGGCTCGATCGTCTTTTTGCACAAATCACGCTCTGTCGGCTGCATCTTGCGAGGTGGAAGCATCTTGCGCATCACTGTGGCGAAATCTAGGGTTTCCGAGTTTTGCGTGGAGGACTCTTCTTGAACAATGTCGCACGTCTCACCCGCCACCGCCATGTCATTTTCCTTCACAGTAGGGTAGCCTTTGTGCGGCTGGTCGATCACGCTTGCAAAGTCGTCCTCGGTTAACGAAAGAATCTGCATTCTGTATTTCGCACGGAGATCGTCTTGTCGAGTCGGCGGTGGGGGATACTGCGGAACCGCAAACTCTGGCAGACTCGGCTCTGAATGCCGCAAGCTTGAAAGGCTGACACGACTGTTCTGCCTAAGAACTGGTTTTGCTCCTCCATCATGAATTTCGGTTTCAAGCGGAAACGGAAAGGTGCAGGATTCTTCTCCTACCAGTAATCGACGTGACGTTTGAAGGACCAGGTGTTGTGCGGCCTCCGATGGCTGAGTCGTTTCCGTTCCGACAGCCAGGTCGTCTTCGGTTGGGATAGCTTGAGCCTGGTCCGATGCTCTCCGCCAAAGGTCCTGCTTTTCCCTGGTGGTGGGATCTGCCGTTTGAAGCCCGTCATGCAGCTCAGTTCTAGTTACTGCGGTTGGCGCCGGCGGTAAGTCTCTTGAAGCAGGAGCAGGTGGAATTCGGAACCGCTCGACAAGGCTCGCACTCAGAGCGTGCCACGGTTGTGAGTCGGGAACGACAGAGGAAAGTATCGGCGGAATCGCTGGACGATTCTCTGTCTCGTTGTTTGATCCGGCCTTCGCTTCCTCTGCCAATTCTTCTGCGTCCGAGCTGTACACCACCTGCATCGCCCTCCCCGCTCGACCTCGCACAACCCGCAGTCCACCAGGCGCCGGTTCCCCTTCGGCATCTTGAGGTTCTGACGACGGACCCTTCGATAAGCTGGTGAGCGACGACGTTCCGTCAAGATCGTTGTCCGAAGATCTGCCTACACCGGTCTCCAACGCGTGTTGCTTCTTGAAACGCTTATGCGCTTCCAGTCGGGAAGATAAGCTGTGACCACCGTTTCTGTCAGCGGTGGTTGTCGACGGTTCTTCCACGTTTGCAGTGTCGCTGGACTGGTCGATTTCATCGGATTTCCGTTTCTTCTTCCGTGGTAAAGGTCGAGTTGACACTAAGGGGCGAGGCAGCTGGGGTATGGGCGCTTTCTCGGAAGCGAGTCCATCGTCTGCAAAGCGCGCAGTCACCGAGTCGTTCTTCTTCCTCATCGAGACGAAGCGGACGCTTTCCTCGAATACATCACCTTCACCCAGATCCCCGTTGGTTTCGATCGGTACCGCGATGTCGATATCGGTCGCGAGCTGTCTTCCATGTCTTCCGTGACTACTTTTGTTGAGCGCTTTGTCCGGGATGAAAGCCGTCATCTTCGTCTGAATACCAATGCGTTTGTTGGGAACCTGGGAATTCCTCTTTGAAAGCCAGTGTTTTTCGCGTTCCACGGTCTTTCCAGCGTTCGTCGATATGATCGCCTTGCTAGTTTCCGATACAGCGGCGAGGCGCGATGACGATGGTTCCGCTGGCAACAGAGGAACCTCGACGTATACCTCCGATTCTCGGCGAGGGAGAGGTGTGATGCAGCTGGTTTGTTGACGAGTCGGTCCCGGTACCGGAGTGTCAACCGGATCTGACGTGACAGGTGTGTGGTCCTGTATCTGGTACGTCAGAACACGACAAACGAACATCGCAAAGGTGCTGATAAACTCACCTTTTCTTTACCTTTCGGTACTTCCCTCCCTCTTAGTGCGGACGCCGCTGTACTTTTGCGCCCTTGTCTGTTATCGGTAGCTGGTGGCGTCCACATTCCAAGCGAGTTTGTAAAAACGGCATCGTGACCGCGATGACCGGGCTTGCGAGTCGAGACAGCTCTTTGAGGTTGTTGCCGGGTCTTTCGAAAGCTCGTCGCCATCGTTTCGCCCTGAGAATCACGCTCCGGTGGCCTCCAGGTCTCGTCATACGGCCTATGATCTTCCTGTTCCGCCAACATGTTCTCCTCCTTCCCCCAACTACTCGCCGTTTCTGCCAAGGGCATGGAATCATCGTCGATAACTATCGGACTTGAGGTGGTACGCGACGGCCCTGATGGCTCGACGAATCGGAGAGTTCCTCGCGCCATCCGATTTGGTTGCGGCGTTTGATGGTGTGTGCCTTGTGTAAGGGCTTGCTGGCCTTTCTTTGCGCTGTTCGATGCTTGTAGTCCGAAATGAGTGATGGGCTGACGGGTCGCCATCGGAAGGCGAATCGGCCGTTGGCGGCGATTGTTGCAACAGTCACAGTGTTACAAGTCTGGTTTTCCCCGAAATTGCCAGCTTAGGGCATGAGTATCCCACGAGCTGAGGAAGAGGTCTGCCTCACACTTGAATAGCAACTTGCATCACCTATCATGCGCCCACCTTGCAGTTTCCACAACCTGCTTCGCGTCATGGCAATTTGAGACATGGGCGACTCGATCCAGATCTTCTTCATGTGACGTAATGTGACTCGGGAAGCACGGCAGGGAGGCAGGACGAATTCGCTTACGTAAACGCAGTTGAACGAGAATCCAACCCTGACGAATCGTCAACAAACAGGCTTCAGCACAGAGCACAGCACTCGTTTCCCCAACTTCTTCTGCATATTCGTCGTGATCTCGACGAAAGCCATTATAATCAGCTCTCCGAACAATCAGAGCAAACAGGTCTTCAACTATCTTGGCTTCAGCCCTCGACATTCTTTTGGACAACACTCTCATTTGCACGAGTCGACGACGAGAATCAACAAGTCAGCTCGCTTCATAATTTCCAGCTTCCGTTCCAACGCCTCCTTTGACATCCTCAGACAGCGATCTTGTGCTCCACAACTAGCTGCCGACCATATTACCTGTAACCATGGCAGCATTCATGTTCAACCGTCTCCACACCATCGTGTTCGCGTCCCTCACACTCGCATCATCCGCCCTGGCCGGTGTATACATCACAAATCCGGTAGCAAACTCGACTGCAAGACCTGGAGAGCTGTTTACGATACGATGGGGTGAGTAATCTGTCACTGTAGGGCTGTATGTAGGATCCAAGACTAATATGAGCTTCGTCTATGCGTAGTGGATGATGGCTCAACTCCGCATCTAGCGACGATAGGCTCCTCCCAACTCGCACTGTACACTGGCTCTCCCTCGCAACAAACGTTCCTGCAAGAGCTGGCAGCCAGCATAGATGTCAGCACTTCCAACAGCGTAGATGCGTGGATCGATTCGAATCTCGGACCGAGCGGTATGTAGAGTTTTGTAACTTGGAGCGTGCTTTGGAGAGAGACTGAGCAAGTATATCGCTTTCAGGTGACTACTACTTTATCAGGATTACATCCAACAACCTCAAGGATGCTGCTCAGCCGCAGTACCCGTATCAGTCGTACTCGGCGAGATTCACGTGAGCGGTGGCATGTGTTATTCTCGATGACATTTTCGTTAATACTTATATTTGCTACAAAGGCTCAACAACATGTCAGGAGCCTTCAACGCCTCCGTTCGGCAACAACTCGACACGGTATCGTCGACGTCCACGACATCCCCGTCCGGAGCAACGACCGCTACCGAAAGTCAGCGCAGCAGTGCATCATCACCTAGCTCGAGTAATGGCAGTAGTACCGAGTCGAACGCGAGTAGTCCGAGTGGAACACCGAAGACTGTGATATCAGCAGTCATTGTTGGCTCAAGCACAGCGAGCGCAAACAAAAGTAGCGCAACACCTACAGTAGGCATCGTTGATATTTGTCGATGAAGACAAGAGGACTTACATGCGTCTCTTTCTCTCGCAATCTAGTCCCCGAGTCGCTCGTCATCCGTGCTATCAGCATCCCCAAGTCTGACCGCATCCGCCACGTCGTCCTCTTCTGCCGCTGGAACACGTCTATCGGCCCCCTTCTCCTTCAAGGCGCCACAAGTCCTCGCGAGAGCCAATCAACCCGGAACACCGGAACGAAGGACGGCAGCGCTGATGGTCACAAGCGTCCTGGTTGGCGTGTTTGGCTTTGGGTTGGCTATTGCGCTCTAGGTCTGAGATGGAATGGTTTGTGTCTCCTGGTTGTATAAATGACGTTGTAATCCGCTCAAGAAGTGTATATCATGTCGAATATTGTCGAGCTTGGTGTGTGGTTGGTGTCGGAGGCTCGGATTGCCGCAAACGAAGACGAGCGAGACCAGATTGTCGCGTTTGTGTGGATTCGCGAAGGGTCGCTTCAATCTTCCACCATCGTTCCAAAAGACAACCGTAGAGCTTCTTTGGCCAACGTTTGTCTCCAGCTTCTCCGCGACAAACCTCACCGGTCGGTGACGGGTCCGCCGGCTCCAGGTCGGTCTCGCACCTCTCGTCCACTTGCCGCGTGAGCCGCGTGAGCCAGATCAGCCTTCGTCATTCCCTCTTCTGCATCCGCCCAGTCTCTCGGCCGCGACGGCAGGCCTCCACTATTTCTGCCGTGGTGAGGTGATGTCGGCGAGAGCACTGTCGCTATATAGATCACCTATCCAGACTGCAATTCTTCGAGGTATCATTGTCCTGCTCGTTCTTTATCCGCAACACACCACACTCCGAAAATGTCGAGCGAAACTGCAGGAAAAGTGAGCCTCCTTCAGGTCCGCCTGTATTCGGCTTTTCCGGTCGCTGACGTTGCTCTCGTACTTGCCCAGGTTATCAACTGTAAAGCGGCTGTAGCATGGGAAGCTGGCAAGCCTCTTAGCATCGAGGATGTCGAAGTCCTTCCCCCCAAGGCGCACGAAGTCCGAGTGAAGATCCTCTAGTGAGTTTGCTGCGGCCGGTAGGGCGGACCGTCGTCGAGTGTCATCGCATTGACTTTGCGAATGCAGCACCGGTATCTGCCACACTGACGCATACACCCTGTCCGGTCAAGATGCGGAAGGTGTCTTCCCTTCGATTCTGGGACACGAAGGTCAGCGATAGCGCCGAACCCGTAACGAATGACTGCCGACTGAAGCGATTCCTTGCCTTCACTTCAACAGGTGGTGGTGTCGTAGAGTCTGTAGGAGAAGGTGTGACCAGTGTCAAGGTCGGAGATCACGTCATTCCTCTCTACACTGCTGGTGGGTTCGAAGGTCGATCCTGTCCCCAATGTCCACTAATCGGCAACTTCCATAGAATGTCGGGAATGCAAGTTCTGCAAATCTGGCAAGACCAACTTGTGCGGTGCCGTTCGAGCTACTCAGGGTAAAGGCCTGATGCCCGATAAAACTGTCCGATTCCGATGCAAAGGCCAGGATATCTATCACTTTGTAAGCAACCGATGGTTCAGCCGACATCGGTCGGAAGCCACAGCCAACGATGTCATCTCGGATTATAGATGGGAACCTCGACTTTCTCCCAGTACACCGTCGTCGCGGATGTTTCTATCGTGGCTGTCAACCCCAAGGCTCCTCTTGACAAGGCCTGTCTGTTGGGTTGTGGTATTACCACTGGTTTCGGTGCGATCACCAAGACCCCCGGGATTGGTGGGTGGTTCTGAAATGTACAGAATGACTACCGTGCTCATTCAGACTGGACACACCCAAAGAAAACTCCAACGTCGCCGTATTCGGTGTCGGTTGTGTCGGTCTATCGATCTTGCAGGGAGCTCGAGCGAAGAAGTGCGCCAAAGTCATTGCAATTGACACCAACAGTGGCAAGAAGGAAGCGGCTCTTAAATTCGGTGCTAGTGAGTCTCCTGGTCCCTCGAAGCATCCTCCACATGCTGATATCCGCTCCCTCCATTTTAGCCGACTTCATCAACCCCAAGGAACTTCCGGAGGGACAGAACATCGTGGACAAGTTGATCGAGATGACCGACGGTGGTTGCGACTTTACGTTCGATGCCACAGGTAACGTCCAGGTTATGCGACAAGCTCTTGAAGCCTGTCACAAGGGTTGGGGCGTGTCCACTGTCATCGGCGTTGCTCCCGCAGGCGCAGAGATCAGCACACGGCCGTATGTATCTCCCCTCGAAAGCTCTGTCTGTGCTAGGCTGATACAGACTTACCACCCACAGATTCCAACTCGTCACTGGTCGAGTTTGGAAGGGTTCCGCTTTCGGTGGAGTAAAGGGCCGAACAGAGCTTCCCGGTATCGTGGAAGGTAAGTCGCATTGCCAGCACCACCGCCTACCGCGTATTCGAGTTTGCTAAGTCGCGCACTCAACTTGTCTTAGACTACATGAAGGGTACTCTCATGGTAGACGAATTCATCACTCACACCAGGACTTTGAACGGTATCAACGAGGGTTTCGACGATATGCACGTAAGTCAGATCTCGGCCCGTTGCGATCTTTCTTGCGGTACTGAGTCTTACGATGCTCCTATAGGGTGGAGACTGCATTCGATGTGTCGTTGATATGCAAAAGCTCTAGGGCGATCAAATGCAAAAAGGAGATCATAGTAAACGTTGTAACATCTGAAGGGCTTCGATGCGAATCTTGAATCAATCAGCTTTTCAGAAGCATTGGATCCAAATTGTCATGCGAAGAACTCGCTCGTCGTAGCGTTGAGGTAAGGTCAACATCGCAAGTTGGTAAATGCTTCGTATCGTGGTGAAGTAGCATATTAAATCTGATCTGAAAGTCCCTTATTACGTCAATTTATAGGAATAGAATTATGAAAACGGATATATATGGCCTGAGCGATCTACCTGGAATTCTACCAGTGTCTGGACTTCAGGCGACTATGCTGGAATGAAAGGGACTTTAATAAAGGTAGTCGTAAAGCACATCTTCGAATGACCCTCGGATCTCGTCCAAGGTGTATCCGCTAGCGAGGGCAAGCTGAAGTTGCATTCTGGACTTGACCGGGTTGAGGAAACCTGCTCGAATGAAGGATGACTTGTCGTCGTCAGGAACGACAGCGCCAACATTGACCTTGGTGGAGGCGACTACTGGGAATCCCTTTGCGATCAAAGCATTAATGTCGGGAATGGAAGGTGACGTCTGAGAGCCGGCACCGGTGCCTATTCAAGGGATCTCAATCTTGCGTTTTCGTTTCTGGGAGGGACAAGGCGAGCTTACCGGCAATGACAATACCCTTTGCGCCATCCGCGACGGCTGCCCTGATCAAGAGGTAGTCAAAGTCTTGGTGACTAGATAAAAGCGAGGGCAATTCACTATGTTAGCAAAGTAAAGCCACAAAACGTGTTGAACCCATCTTACCCATAGAGGACATCCACAATAGGGAGTTCAGTGATGTTGGTGACGTCGAAAGTCTTCTTGAAGGTTGGTTGAGCCGGAGGGAAATAGAACGTAGGTTTGCTACTCAGGAACATTCCCAAGTATCCCTGTTCCGGGGCTCGGAAGGTTTCCAACGAGTTTGCGTTGGTTTTAATGAGATAATAAGCTGCTCCGATCCTGTCGTTCAAGACAATCATTGCACCTCGGTCCCGGGCTGCTGGATCGGCAGCGAGAGTTACGGCCTGCAGCAGATTAGCAGGGCCATCTATAATACATGCCGATCAGTCAAGCTTAAACCGAGAAGAGTCGAGAGTACCTACCGGCAGAGATGGCAGTCGAGGGCCGCATCGCTCCAACCAAGACGACTGGTTTATGGCAATTGACCGTAGCGTCCACTGCAAAGTGATCTTTCTATCAGTCACGGTAGGTCTTTCGATGTGAGTTCATAATTTCCTTACTGAAGTATGAAGTTTCCTCCAATGTATCGGTACCGTGAGTAATAACCAATCCATCAATCTCGGAACCTTCGCTGCAAAGAATTTCGTTCGCGAGCTTCGCCATTCTCAAAACGATGGTTGCGTTCACTGTTGGCTGAAGTCAATGAGCCATCGGGACGGATGAACATGTGAAGGGCTGCCTGCGCGAACGTACTGTCTTGACTTCCTATGTTACTGATCTGGCTGCCGACCACGTTGGCGATGCCCAGCAGTTCGGGGACAGCTGCGAAGGTAAGGAAAAATTAGATGACACTTTCTAGAAGCCGAGTGCTGAAGAGCAGCCTTACCTTGTACCAATGCCGCAACACCCACAACTCCTGCTTTGTATCCAGTAGTATCAGTGTTGGAAGAGGAAGAACCGGCGATAGTTCCTCCAGTGGCGAAGATGACTACGTTCGGCAACGAACTGTCAGGGAAAATGTCAGCTGTGAGCTGAGGCCCGAGCAGTATATTCGACTCACGAATTCACTGCAGAAGAGTATGTCACATTAAGACCTGGGATCGAGGAAAGCCCTAAAGTTTCCGCGGTGGTGGTGTTGTCTCGCTTTTGAACGACGGGCAAAGCATTCGCAATGCCGGCGATGGTGCTGGAGAGCAGAGTGATGGCGGACAATCGCATGTTGGCAGAGAGTTTGGGTTCGAAAGTGAAGTCTACGTCTTCAAGAGACGAGCTGGCAGAAGGTCGCAGGCTAGCCGGGGCATGTTATATAGCATCCTCTATACCGGTGAGGTGTCCAACTTCAAGCAGTTCTTCAGGCTGTCCCTGGGGCTGTACATACATGATCGGCAGCATGATCGCACACACTTCTCGTAGTGAGCGAAATCGTAGAGACCGCCTCGGGCTTGTTCGAAATTCGTAGAGATTGCAAAGAGTACTTCACACCGATAGCTAGCATGCATAGCATGCCAACTGAGGTTTGGTCTTTGTGGTATGTTCCGTAGTCACCTGATGTCCTGAACGCAGAATTGGCGAACCGATAACTTAGCCGCTGAAGCCGATATGGCGTGCAATGCAAGATAGGCGTTTAACGGTCGGAATCGTAGCTGTTTTGATTGATAAGAAGGGGCAGCCAGATACGGTCCTCCGATGCAAATTTGACGTTCAAGCAGCTGTTCAAGCCCAGTTCTGGGAACTCTATGCGGCATATGGGAAATGCCAGAATTCGAAAACACTGATATCCCTCGACAACTCCGCGAATGAAGAGCGCGATCGGTCTCATCTTTGCGCGGCATCTATTACTGCTGGTTAGTAACCCTAGTGTCACCCTTGATAACGGGATGGAATACGGTGATATGCGTCGATGTTCACTTAACTTCTACCCTGATGCGGGAACCCGCCAATCGGTGCGTGTGAAGATAACTGACACAATATCTCCGTCTCCGTAAGGATCATGAGGAGCCGATTCGTCACACATACGAGCAGCTATCACTTATCGAGCAGTTGCCAAAGCCCGGAAGTCGAAAGGGGCACAGGAAATGAGTATTCCTGGTTAATGTCGCAGACTCCATGCCCGCTGCCATGCCATTATATTGCTAGTCGATTATACCCAATGTCAAAACCGAAGACCCTGTCGAACTAACGACGACGGTCTACCAGCTCCTGAACACCTCATCTACCCCTCTTGATGGGCTGTTGTCGTCTACTACTTCAGGTTTCAACCAGGCAACCAGGACGAATCCAGGGACCAACGTTGGACATACTAGTATAAGGCACAGTCTTGTTCCTCTCAGAGCTCTGAGTTGCAGTAAGATACATCTGCACAACGATGGCCTTGTCTGACCAAGCAAGCCGATTTGTACAATGGCTACCCTACGGGAGGGGCGAGAGAGGAACAAGCGCATGTTTCCATTTAGTCGAGAAATAACGTTGGAAGATTGTGCTCCCTGCGTTCCCCCCACCTAACGGTTGCGTGACTACAACTACCGTAGCAGCTAGTACTGGTACGGGGCTCTGGTAAGGTTGCTCAGTCTGCCTCGTTCCTTATCCATCCGTCTTCCCATTCGTGTTAAAAGGTACCTAGTGAGGTTGGGTAGAAGGGGTCTCTTGGGCCGGATGTGCGGAGACATGGTTTTGAAAAGAATTAGTTCTGGTCCGATCCGGCCCTCCTACAATTGATTTACACGCGCATGCGGCTGACCAGCTAGATATTGTGTCTGATAACCGCACTCGACAAGTTGACAAACTAGCCATCTATGCTAGCACCCACGTAGGTCCTTCGATCTTTCGCTGAGCACTCAAGCACCCTCGGAAGAACCATCAGGCTCAAGACTTTGTTAACGTCAAACAGCCTGGAACGCGTACCTGGTGACGTGTGCTGGTGGTGATGAGCAGCTACATATGCCTTATAAACACCTGCGTGCTTGGCCATACTATATACCACAATACCACCGCATGGCGAGGGACCGTGGAGGGATAGAGCCTTTCGCCTCTCGGCTTCGCCAAGAATATCCTAGCTATTATCTAATCTATCAGTCTAGTTCGTACCGTGGCAGATCGCGTGGGACCTGCGGGCTACACGCACGCGTAACCGCAGGTACTACCGCTACTCTGAAACACGTACCGGTATAGGGCATTGAATGGGTTCGGATGACCAGCTAACTAGCCTCGTAACCTTCTACACTACCCGGTTACCGACTGGGCCGATATACCCGTATTCATCCTGTTTTTTTTGTCGACAGATGGCACAACCACTCGAGTCCTCGACGCTCTCCTTGGGGAAGCAGCAGGGAAGGAAACCCAGGAAACAGTGCTGTGCGGAAAGAATGAGAATCGGGTATATATAGCATGTCGCTCTTCTTCTGTCTTCCTTGTCCTAGCTTTCCATTACCATATTTCCGACTTGTCAAGATGTTCTCGAAGACCCTTGCCGTACTCGCCACTTTCGCCTTCGCCTCACCGCCACTACTCTTGCGGCTCCTGTAGTCGACGAAAAGCAATTCACTTGGGGAGGCTATGATTGGTCCTCAGGTGTCAGTTCTTCAGGCTCTTCGGCCTCTGCAGGAGGCTGTCCAGCGTATGAAGTAATTTCTGCTCGAGGTACCACTGAGTCCCAGTCCGCCCCTTATGGTAACACCGCGACTGTCAACGGCATCATCAACGCTGTCGGTGGCAAGTCCGCCCGTTATGAAGTCGTTTATGCTGGTGAGGCCTTCCATCCGAAATGATGGGTCCAACTGTGATGCTGACAGCGATCCTTGACTCCCTTGCCGAGCTGACACCAACTTCGCGACTGGTCCAGCCATTGGAGCCGCTGACTTGGTGAAGCACGTCAACACCCGGCTGTCTAGCTGCCCAAGCACCAAGTTCGTTTTGATTGGGTACTCTCAAGGCGCGATGGTAACGGGTACGAACGAATGTTCATACCTGTCGTCTTTCTCATACCTGTCGTCGTCGAACAAGTCACTTACAACTTCCCTTCGTGCCATCGATAAACAGTAACTGCGGAGAACAACTCTCAATTTCCTCGAAGCTCCATCGTTGCAGTCATTCTGTACGGAAAGTAAGTTCGACATTCTGTCATTCGCTCTGAACGCAAATCCTCTTCACTTCACACTGATGCTCGTCGCTTGTTTTGACCATTACAGCCCGTACTGGCTTCCTGGACCACCTGAGAACGCTGGTACAGCCACCTTCGGGTTTGGGGATGCCTCTGCGCTGGGTGTCAAGACCCCTGCATCTTATCAGGCCATCACTAAAGACTTCGTACGTAAACCCAGTTCCATCCTGCGATTGTAAGAAAACGCGCCTGATTCAAACATTGAAACCATACACTCGTCTATACTCTGTATCAGTGCAACACGTAAGTACTTTCGAGTATCTCAGGGCTGTGGTAGCCGGAATCGTCAATGTCTGATCCCGAACTCGTCCTCCTTAGTGGCGATATCATCTGCACGTCTACCGGTTCAATCTACGCCCACCTTGCATACTCAGGATCACCGCAGCAGTCCAACGCCATAGAATTTGCCACTGCACAACTCCGGACGGCAGGTATCTGAACCGCATGATAATGTGTACCGCTGGAACTTGGAGTAAAATCTTAAGTACCAAGCAGAGCAGCTCGAGTATCGTAGAAGTTCATTGTAAGGCGGGCAGATCATTGGGTCATGAATTTACCTAACAATGATATTGTTTGGTTTCATTATTGACATGACGATATTAGCAACAGCACAAATCAACGCTGTAGTCGCCCCATGCTGAGAACCTTTGCTATCCCATCGAGCTCATTCATGCGCCTCCCAAGCATTGTGAAGTGACTCATAGGAAAAGTACGACAACACAATACACTTAATCTGAATGCTCTGAGAGACAAACCTCCAAAAGACGCATCCGTGCTCGTTAGTAAGCACTGCCCGCATTCGTTTGTATGATGTAACGGTACCTTCTACAACGACCTGGTGAATACATGAAGGTTGGCTAGCAGACATAGCTACGGGGGGACGTTTGCAAGCGATATAGTCGCGAGCGCCAATACCAAAGACTAAGGAGAGTGGTCGGTTAGGTAGCAGGCTCAGCTGTAGTTTAGGGCTGACGATAACATGGTGGCATCAGTCGTTAATCGTTATGGTGAAACAACCCCGAGAATGGAGCCCTCGAGCGCTTTCTTTCTTGCTTGGCGATTTCGAAGAACACGGAGCCCTGATACGTGATCCGTGTCAACACCGACGAACTGATTAACCAAGCAAAGTAATAAATACCCACATCGTAGATCGTTCTCAGGAATTCTTTTGAAACCACTCCGTCGGCCGGCCACGCCAAGATGTAAGTCGCCCTGAAACACAGTCATCGATCAGGGCACTGTGAAACCCTGAAATGCGCGTCTCACATCCACTCAAGGAACGCAGCTATGAACACTTCCAGTCAGTCATCTGTTGTCAACCACAAGATTAAGCAATAGTCTTACCAGCCCAGCCTGTAGGATCCCAAACCATCCTGTTCCCATGTATCATCTGCAATCCTTCCCAGAACGTGAGACCGCCTTTCTGGCCTTTATCATACTTGCTGCCGGTCGCGATGGCAAGATCAGTCAGTCTTTAAGCGCTTGACTGCAACTCCATCACACCGAACATACCTAAATATCAATTCGAATCGAGCAGGGACAAAACGCCCCTCCCGGTCGTATGCCCCGCTGTCTGACCCGTGTTTGGCTCTGTGCATTCTCTTGAGCTTCAGCCTGAACAGAGGATCAGGCCACCCCATAGTGAACCACGCGAATCCAAAGTGAATGTGAAGACAGCGGAGACGGAGAGGATAAAGTGGCTGCGAACACAAGAGAGTTTTGTTAGATGTGTATAGAATCATCTCAGATTCTGGGTTCCTAGGGGACGTACTATCCGAGCGCATGGAAGCCCCAATAGGTATCCAGTGGCCAAATGATTCCGTCCCCGTCTTGATCCCAGAAAAGGCAATGCTGTTCAAGGACACTGTGATCTCTGTGTTTCTCCGCCCAGTCATTCTTCATGGTACCTGCAAACCGCATGGTAGACGGGGGATGGTGCGGAAATTGGATTCAAAAGACCAGCATGATGTATCTAGGAGACTAACCATTAGGCGCCTCGACGCTGGCGGCGATATTCGCCCGAGGAATCTCTGTGGATCAGTGTTTGGATCAGTTTTGGCGAAGGGTTCACATCGAGTCAAGCAGACATTTTCTGCAATTATTGCGAACCTGGTTCAAATAGCTCGGCTTTCACTCCCACAAGTCCCTCGATATGCTTCAGCGCGGGGTGCCCCGGAATGGTTCGGTCGAAATGTGTCCCTTGAGAAGTGTCCTTCATCTTGAGATTGCCCTGCTTCTGATACTGCCCGATGAAGCTTCTTGTGCGTTCTGGTATTGCGAGTTCGGGAAGGCGGTCTGGGTGCCTTGTTCGTCCAACCAGACGGGGAGTTCTCAACGCAAATCTCCGGCAAGCATGCAGTACGCTGGGTCGATCTGTGCCTCAGTAATTGGTCTCACGGGATCGAGCAAGAAATCACACATCTCCGACCGCAAGAAGATAGTTGCTAATCCTCATGCGAATCAGACGATACTTCGTTCTGCCGCTGATGTAGAAGGTAGCTCTGATATGACGTCAACTGAAACCTTCGTTGAGCCGGAAGAAGACACGCCGCCGTATGATACTGCGGAGCTCATTTCCAAGCGTCGACGATGTTGGACCACATCATCGGTAACGAGTATGAACGTGAACTAGTCTACAGGCTCATCTAAAGGATCGCTACCTCCCGATCTGTTGAAGTATCGACCAGGCATCCCTTGTCCGCCACCACTCGGCTCGACGTGCGAGTACGCATGCGAGTCGACGACAATGAAATCAGACATTTGCAACGGTCGCAGTTTGAACCCCTGAAAAGAAGGAAGCGGAATCAGTATCATGTAGCATGCTTCACGAAGCAACCACCCACTTCTTTCCTCGCCTGCTCCATGCCCTGAATACCCATAGCCCCCTTCACTCGCATCAATTCCCTGACGGGGCGCATGGCTGCATTCCTGCACGTCTCACGCAGGTCGCTGCCAGACAACCCATCCGTCTTGCGTGCCAACGTCTCGACTGAGAAGCCTGACTCAAGTTGGGTGGTAGACAGCATGATCTCCAAGATCTTTTTGCGTTGCTCGAGATTCGGTAGACGGATCGCGAATCGTTTTGGCATACGACGTAGGATTGCAGGATCGATGCTGATGACGTGAAAAAGGTCGGAATGTTAGTGAAGGAAGCGCACAGTATTCCAGACGGAGCTTACTCGTTTGGTCTATTCGTAGCCCCCAAGACGATCACTCTTGTCTCTTCACCCGATGTGAGACCGTCCCATAATCTACACATGGTCGGCAAAGGAACCAGTGAGCTCCCGGAAAGGATACACTGAGGTGGATACTCACGTCATGAATTCGGCCTTCATCATACCCGTCACTTCGTGGTCATTGTTACTTCTACTTCTGAACAAGGAGTCGATTTCGTCAATGAAAATCTACGCCACAGATGCCAATGAAAGTCAAACATCAGCAAATGATCATACACCAAAGGCCTGTCACTTACGATACTTGGCTCGAGTTTTCGCGCAAGGGAGAACAGCCCAGCCACAAGTTTATTTGATTCCCCAAACCACTTATTCGTTCTGCACCGTGTTGTGTTCAGTATGTGCAATAAATCTGTCCAATGGCGCAACTCACAAGCTGGACAACGGCAGGTTGATAAAAGTCGCCCCACTCTCCTTTGCCAAAGCCTTTGCAATCATCGTCTTCCCACATCCCGGATGACCGTATAACAGAACGCCCTTCGGGGCACCCAACAGTCCGCTCTGATTCTTGAACAACTCGGGAAATGTCAAGGGGTAAATGACACTCTCCCGTAAGGTGCTGATGACGTCGTCCAACCCGCCGATGCTCTCGAAGGTTGTCGCAATGCTTGAGGGCGGAATGATCTCACCGGCAATAATCTGCTCGTACTCATTGAGTTCCAAAGAATCAGAATTGATTTCCGAGCCTCCGGCGTTCAGAGAAGACAAGATCTCCTTTCCCTTCTTGGATGCCTTCTTGCGGTCCGTTTTCTGTGGATCGAGGCTTGAGAGTACATATCTGACGGCGTAAAAGAGAGCGATCTAGGACGATAGCGTTCTTGATAGTGAGTATAAGTCATCGCCTTCATTTGCACAGACAACCTACCTGAGATGCTGCAAAGACCGCAGCTGAATGACGGAATTAATTGGTCAGTCCCTGACGCTGAACACCTGGAGAAATGTCTCGCGCTCACTGTCAACCAAGATCTTCTGAACGTCTCTAGCCATGTTGTCGTGCAAAGAAAGTAGGTGGGAGGTGGAGTAGTGTCGGGCTCTGTAGACCGTAGCAAGCTCCCTAGGGAACGATAATGTGGTCTTGACTATATAGCGAAGCTACCCACCGCCGATAGTGCTTCAGTGGACCGAAGTGAAGGCGAGCTGCAGGTTCTTGGCTTCGTGCAATCGACAGACCGGTCTGCGGCTGAAAAGTAGCCGGAAAAGTTATGAAAATCGCGGGAAAGCGGCCGCCTTCACCACAAAAAACGTAACCAGAGCAGAGGCCGGCAGAATGCCTTTCTCTGGCATCCTTGAGTGCTCGGACTTCCTAGCTGACTTCCTCGAATAAGCTCTCGAACACCAAGTCAAATCTTACAGGACATTCCGCTGCCCGACTGTTGCCTTACAGCTCTCAGCTTTCTCAGAAATAGCGTGCTGCGTCTTCCTTCACAAGCTAAAGCGCCTGGCGACAGCAGCAAATTAGCCGTGCCCTGCGCCTTTCCCCTACTAGCGGGTAGTAAAAGGCCTGAACCATACTAAACGACAGAGACAAGAGGTGACAACCGAACAAGGTGTTGGAGTCGAGGATTTTGGCATTTTCAATAATGTCATCTCTGCATACATCGCTTACACATGTGCTGAACTGGCGTCCTCCGAGAGGTTCCTCGTTCCTGATTATTTCGAGATATACTATATACAAACCTTTGGATGATCCGTTTCTCGACTTGTCACTAATAATCAAGGCCGCCGCCTTCAGTGTTGGCGGACGTGTTGTCGGATGCGGCAGGCGCTGCGTCCAGATCACGATAGCTAACTCTGCCTCTTTTTGCTCTTGGGTCTTCCCTGCCTGGAGTAAGATTCATGGGCGGGCCCACCGGTGGTACATCCCTAGAACCCCGATATCCTCCTCGAGGCGAGTTGAATCCGCCAAATCCGCCACGGTGTCCAGCAAACTCGCCAATACGGTTTGCAAGGTGTCGACCGCCTCGGCCACCGCGGTCGGCAAAGTTGTTGCGACCTCGGTAACGACCAGACGTAGCAGACATAGGATCGTATGGTGGGTGCAGAGCCCTGCTAGCAGGTTTGTCGTTTACGGAGGCGGGTTGATCTAGCAAGGGCACGATGTGCTTTGGGTCGAGAATGAAGTTATCGAAAAGTGGCAAATCCTATAGATATTTCAAGAATGACATCAGCATCAATGGCCAAAACGATAGCGGAAGACGAGCTGACCTTAGTAAGATGCTCAAAGAGTTCGGGATGCTTCGTCGTCAAGTGTTTGTGCACGAATTCGGGAGCCTTGAAGAGCTTGCTACAGTTTTTGCACCTGTACTTGTTGGTCTCTTCCTCCTTGATGAGAGGCTTTGCGATCTTGTTGATTTCACTAAGAGTACGAAGTTGGCAACCGAGTGCAGCAGCTTGACCACGCACACTCACTCATCACGATCCTTTCCGTAATACTCTCTCACATCGAGTTCTGATCTCGGCAGTATGATCAATTTGATCTTGCTGTCAAGCCTGGACGACCACTTTTCGTTTGCTGATGGAAAGCCTCGTCAGGTCAATTGTCATCGCGCATGCAGCCAAGCTCAAACTTACTGTTGACAACTTTCGCTCGAGGTCGCATTTTGATGTCCAACGGCTTCCCGTCCACATCGGTGGTGACGACTGGCTTGGGTTCAATCTCCATTTCATGATCTTCGTCTTCTTCGTCCCTGACTTCTTCGTCTGCGCCTTCGCCGACTTTCCTGACATGTCGCAAACATCGATGATACAGCTCCTCCGGGAAATCCATTGGGGCCACGCAGTAGTAACAGCTACACGCGTCGGACATTAGCCAACAGAACGGGTTGCAATATCCAATGACGGTAGTCGACCTACCTGTTCAGGCCGTTACGCAAGTAAGAGACCCATTGATCCAATTCGATCCTGACTTGCTCTCGTGCCAATTCAGCCTCCGACTTTGACTCGTCCGTGTTCGCTTCTTCCATCTGTTTGAGCAACGAATCGACTCGAGCTTGAACCACATCGCTTCCCCGGCTCAACAGTCGGGCCTCCTTTTTCGCAATCTCTTCCACATCTTTCCCCTCGTCTGTAGCCGTTTTCTTGTCCTCTTCCGACATCAAGAGCTGATCTTCGAGAGCGAGCGACATGGACTTGGCTTGAGAAACGTCGTGTTTCATCCGCGCAAGGGTACCTGACAAGGCGGGGTTCTCCCGAGTTCTGCCCGTAAAAGGTAAAGTGTTGACATTCATGTGAAGGGTGAAATCCTTCACCTGCAGCGCCACGAAAGAATCAGATTTGGGCAAGGTGGATTCTAAAAGGGTATTACGACTCACTTCGGTGCGATCGATAGCGTTCAGCACATTTCGCACATCCGTGCCCTCCTTGAATTGGACGTATCCGACCCGATGACAACCCTTTTTCAAGTACGGCTCGCTCATAGCCAGATAATCGAAGCCAGGCTGGGACGGCAGGAACTGATGGAACGCCGGCGATTAGTGATGCACAAACTTTGCGCCGAATGACAACAACTCACAGCTTCCAGCGCATGTCGGCCGATGTTAGGCGGAATCGTTTTGATAAAGATCTGATTCGGGGGCGCAGGAACTTCGATAATCTTGTTTTCCAGGGGCGAAAGGGTGCTTCCGATGCCGTTGGCTTCTCTGCCGTCCTTTGTTTTCCGGATCTCGGTTGGGTTGACTGGAGCAAAGCAAGGTTAGATTTGAATATCTTTCAGACCACACGAACGAAGAGCGGAAAGGGCACCTACCACTCGCGTCATAATTGATTTCGTCCCACGTTCCCTTTTCCAGTTCATCAATATACTTTCGAACGGCAGGTGCACGCCCTTGTCTTGTAGCGTGGAGTCTTAGCTGTTGCATGGCTTCGTCTACACCGTACTTTTCGATAAACCACGTTTGATTCCGGTGCTCCAAGAAAAGTGCCCAGTTCTGTAAGATGGATTAAGAATTACGACCTGACTTGTACCATGCGAAGCCCTGATCGTACCTGTCGTACGAGGAAGTTTTTCCTGTATTCATCGTATTTCTGTTCTATCAGCGACTCGGCGTTTACCTGCTCCCCCGTCGTCGGATCCCTGACTGCCAACTGAGATTGCGTACGTCAGCGAACCAAGTCTCAACACGGAAATTGCGGACACCTACCTCCTTCGAATGAGCTACCCTGTACCACTCTGCAAACTCTCGTATGGGAACGCTGTTCTCTAACTGGTCGGGCGGCACGACACCATCCCCTCCTATCCTGCCCGATGCACCTTCTGAATGCTGAGCGTCGCCTGGAGGACCTTCCGGCTGTCGATCGCCGTCGTTTCGTGGTAGGAACGGATGTCGTCCGTCAGAGGGCGGTGGGTATCCTTGCGGCTCGTATCCTCGTCGAGGGGACATTGATCGTCTCGGCCCAAAACCTGGATGGTAGCCACGATCATAACCTCCTCCGGATTCTCTTTCCCTTCCCCTTTCGCGTTCTCTATCCCTGTAATCGTAGCCTCCACGGTAATGTCCACCCCGATCATCAAACGGCGGAGGTGGGAGTCCTCCTGGCCCGGTTCCTGTACCTGGCGGAGGTCCCGACGCAGCAAAGTACCGCGGTCGAGGGTCATAACGACCTCCGTTTCGCGCACCTCCCCCCGGCGAAGGTGTTCTCCGTCGTTTTCGATAATCGATGCCGTATGCCGCCCCCGGTGGCCCTCCCCCGTCGAACCGTCGTTCTGGAGACAGCGCAGGATCATCAAACCCGAATCCTGCGGCGCCGGGCGGTCCAGAGTCATAGATATCTCGACTCATGTAACCGTTGTTGGCGGCCGGGGGATTGTATGAATCTCCCCTCATGATTGCTTGAGCAAGGGCAGATGGATGTGTATGCACGGCGGGCAGAACGATAAAGTATCTAATAAGAAGCCCTAGAATCAAAGAGAAAACGAGATGAGGGAAGACGCGAAATGGCGATAGACGCGTCAGGTTTCGATTCAACAGGAGGACATGCGATTTCAGCGATTCGGTTGCAGAGGATACTGGCTGTACGAAAGGATGTACCTTGATTGAGCGTTGAAGGTAGACCACGGGGATCCTGGCGGAAGAAGGGCAAGGGCGCGCTGATGTGTTGACAATGCCGTAGGGTCCAACTTGATTCGCAGTCGGGTTCATCGAAGCGGCTGCGCTTGTTTCCCAATTACCCCAGTCACCACGAGCACTTCTCTGCGCCTGAAATTGGCAGTCACGCCGTGGTGACGAATGCGAGATCTTCAAGTTCAAACTTCAATGCGCAGACCGTTCTGTCGGAGCAGCCGTCCGTATCACCGTCTCCCCACAGCCATGTCCGCCGTATTCCTCGAGCTCCTCGGATGCCAGACCGCGGCAAAGGTGTCGAGAAACTCGGTGCGATTCGCCTCGACTTCGAGATACCAGGTGAATTCCGTCGACAAGTCGGTCGGATTGCGGATACGTAGGAATGGCAGCCTTGGAACACCGTCCCCGTCGAACGCCCTGTCGTCAATCCTCCGCAATCGGCGGTCCGGGCACAGCAATCCCTTCTGGCAGTTGAGCACGGCGACGACGAGAAAAAGGTTCAGCTCTTCCGCTTTCCCGCGGGCGCCAAGGAACACCCTGGGGAGAATAGAGCCCAAGCGGATAGTGGTGGAAATTCCTCGGATCAACAAGTTTGAGAGTGTGTGGAAGCCTATACTGGTGAGTGAACAATTTCCTGGAATCCCGCTCGTAGGCGTCGACCATCATTGACCTTGGTCTTTTCCAAAACGTGTCTTCAGTTTGCCACCGGCTTGTCCGTAACGGCGTATATCCTCGCGGCAGCTTATACGAACAGAGAAACGGATACGTGGTCTGCAAAGCTGGGATCTAATTCTTGGTGGCGACGAGGATCAGATCAGCCCACGGACGATGAGATACAACGCGCCAAGACGTTGCAAACTGCAAAGGTAGGCCAATCCTCGCCCTAGTTCGGTTCGCGCGAATGCTTATGTGCTTACCCCTTGTAGCGCCTTCAAGACACGCTGGATCGACTGCCATCCGCCTTGTCATTTCTCCCAGAGGGTATCAAAACCCCCCTTGTGCGAATCTATATATCGCTCTCAGAGTCATACATCGTGACCCCTCCCGCACAACTAGTCTGTCTGTCCATCATCGGCGTCAACGGCCTCGTCTTCCTCGCATGGAAGATCCCCCGACTGGAACCGGTTATGCGTCGGTTCTGGATGCACTGGCCGGTAGGGAGCAATCATCGCGTAGTAACACTCGCCACCGCCATCTTCTCGCACCAGAGTCTTCCACACTTTGCCTTCAACTCGCTCGCGCTCTACTCTTTTGGATCGGCGGCTTATGCGTATCTTGCACATCCGGATCGGGATTACGGCACCTTGAGCGGCATCATCTTGCCTTCCAGCACGACCGCCTACCATTTCCTCGCCTTTTTCCTAACGGCCGGACTGTTCTCCTCGCTCGCTTCCCATCTGTCGACTGTTCTCGTTCGGCTGCCTCGACTGTTACGGGACTTGGCATCCCCGGCCCGGGTATCGTCCGTCTCGGCACTGGCAGCACATCAGGCAGTGTTGCCCTCTCTAGGGGCAAGTGGAGCTATTTACGCCACCTTGACGTTGACGGCACTCGCGTTCCCGGATGCGAGCGTCAGCTTGATTTTCGTTCCGTGGTTTCCTATTCCGATCGGAGCTGGGATGGTTGGGATGATTGCGGTAGATGCGTTGGGTCTTATCAAGGGATGGAAGTGAGTCGCTGTCGGTTTACCATCTCTCGAAGCTATACTTACGGCATCTATCGCTACAGGATGTTTGATCACGTCGCCCATCTCGCTGGAGCGGCGTTCGGTCTCGTCTATTACTACGTGGGACCATCGATATGGACATGGCTTCGAGTCAAGTTGGGCGCGGAAGAGCGCCGGTTAGGTGTATGATTGGACCATCTTGTTGATTGATTCATGTCACCGCATTTACTCTACATTCATTGTTGTATCGATAGCATAGCCAGACTACATTCATGGCATCACGCACCTTTCACTCGGCCTCTGTTCCGTAATAATAATTTGCCTCTTCTGGTTGTGATTCGTCACCTCCCATGGCTGTGCGCCCGGTCGATCGCTCCAAGGCTGCGTGGTCCGCGTGAGGCGCAGTTTATTACAATGGGAGCATGTTATCGGTAATACCTGCTCCTGGTCTGTGTCGGAATGCACATTCTTCACACCCAGCTCGACAACAATGAGGTCAGCATCAGGCCGCTTCCACCTCGGACTTGGTAAGCGATCCAATACCGATGACCGTGGAGAACGGGAGAGGGACGTCAGCGGAAGCGATCATGGTGCGGACCCTAGAGCGGATTCTCGAGTAGTCAGTGGAAGTGGTATCACTGGTGGTGGGAACCTTGGGTTCGGAGGGAGGATGGGAACCGGTGCATTGTTGAAGGGAAAGGTGGCCCATACTGCGATCGTATGTCTTGCTGTAAACGAAAAACTCCGCAGACACTTGACATTCCATTTCCCCTCAGCTGCCGAATCTCATGGGCAACTCTGAACTCCGACAACTCCAGGATTTGATTCATACGGAGAAATCCGTGCTTCAAGACGTTGACCGTGCCTCTTTCGACCTCCAAAAGTCATCGCAGGCGCTCTCCGTATGGGGTCAGACCGAAGGCTCTGATCTTGCCGATACCACCACGCACGCAGCCATCATCCTCTCGCACCTGTCTACAGGCTGCGCCAAATTCTCCGCACATCAAGCAGACCAACGTGCACTATGGAAAACCGTCCGGACGCGCGAGGAAGAGCTGAACGAGTTGCAGAAACGGAGGAGAAACACGTATGCGAGGGCGGAAAAGGAGGAGAAGAAGTTGGCAAAGATGGGACAGGAAAACAAGAATTTGCATGCTCAGACGGAATTGTTGAGTTCTTTGCGAGATCAGATCCGACATATGGATACGGATATCGTGATGGAGGAAGCCAAGGTTGGGGACTTCAAGCGACGTGCTACCAAGGAAGCTCTCGGCATCAAGTTTAACGGCCTCCTCGAGTTGGCGGAACATCTCACCATTGTCGGAGAATTGGGAAAGTTGTTGATCGAAGAGGTTCCGCTCGAGGAAACTCCGCCAGGGTACGGACGGGCTCCGTACACCGGTTACGCAACCACCGAACGATTAAGCGGAGAAGCAGCAAAGTGTATTTCCCAAGTCGTGTTTCATCCGCCAGATGTTACCGCTCGACCTCCCGGCCTGCCGCACACTCAGCCCATGGAGCCACTCGCACCAGGCTCTGCCGGAACTTCAGGACAGCAACATTTCAGTAATGTTGATGGACCGACTGGCGGACAAGCGCAAACGGATGTCTATAGGCGATATGCAGAGGGGTACGGTGATGATCCTGGAGCCTCGACAACCGGAGCTGCTCCAGGTACCGCACCAAAATTCACCAGGTTCCAAAGCACGGAATACATGCCAGATGAAGTAGATACCGATGTTCGTACGCCACCGACTTCCGGGCCGCCGCAGTTGCAAAACATCATGTTTGATGCGCCGATCAGTCCGCCTTTTGTTGGTTCTCGGGGAGCAGTCGATCATGGATACCAATACGAGCAAGCTACTGCGGACACTGCGGCATTCAATCAACATGAAAGTGAACCGCGAGCAGTCGATTCCGTAACTGGTCAACCGCACCTGCAGTCACTCAGTATCACCACCTCTGCCCAACCTGGACCAGGCGACGAAATCGAGCAAAGGACTTCCCCCGAGCCGTTCTCGGCTGTCTCTAGAGCGGGAGAAGGCACGTACTTGTCGTCGTACGCATCGGAAGCCGTGGTACAGCCCGCACAACATGCTCATTCGGCGCATGCGACATCCGCACGAGTCTCAAGGCTCGGCGGAGCAGGTGCAGAGGGTATGGGCGCTCATGGACTCGCACATCCGATGACGGCGTTTGCTTCTCATCCGGAAGCTTCCAGATTGCCGCAACAGGAAAAGCCAAAGGAATATGATCACGAATTGAATGAGGATGGGGCTCGAAGGGTTTTGCGGATCGAAGATTGGGTGATTGAAAGGGTCAAGAAACCGATTTTGAATGGCCCTGAAATTGATTCGTGAGTCGCCTTTTGTGATCAGACGCTTTGTGTACGATACGTGCAGACAGAGTATTGATACACCGCGATTTCCCCAGCGCTTCCGCGGAACTCGACATTCCCCTGCCGGAAATGACGTTTGGCAACAACAGTCTTACACTCCAATACACGCCTTCCCCATCCGCCCCAGGTATCTCCCTTCGATTCGATGCACTTCTTGCGCTATCCCTCATTCCAAAGGGCGCAGGATGGGAATCAGCTACAGGTGGAGCTGTTCAAGTCGCAATGGCCCAGTCTTGGGGAGTCGCTCAAGCCAACGCTCGGGCCGCTGGACAAAAGACCATGCTGAGCGATGGTCCGATTCCGGATGCTCCTGCTAAACCATTCGACTGGACGTATTCTACCACGTTCGCTGGTGACGTCTATGTTCTTGGCGGTCCCGACGAGTATGGATTCCAGTTGACGACGACGGATAGAATCCCGATGGAGCTGTTGGCCCGACAAGATCCAGTTTTGGACAAGATCTTGTTTTACGATGATGTTCCGCTTTACGAAGACGAGCTTCACGACAA
Organism: Naganishia antarctica; assembly: GCA_025758675.1. NCBI lineage: Eukaryota > Fungi > Basidiomycota > Tremellomycetes > Filobasidiales > Filobasidiaceae > Naganishia > Naganishia antarctica. Next base: position 40,062 of record JANGFJ010000100.1, on the reverse strand, counting down.
CGGCGAGTCCATATTGAACGTCAGGATCCGAGTCATGCCGCATTCATTCTTTATCCTTGGCCGGCTTTTCCTTCGGGTCGATGGTGTCCTATTCAGGACATACGATACGAGGATTTTCCATCAGTTCGGCAGTGGCAAAGTCATCAGGGAAGTCTGCGGAAGAGAATGCACTTATGCCGAGTTGAGAGCTGTAGGTCGTCCCAATTTGGCATTGGTCAACCGCGTGCTGATGTTTTTCTACTTTTCTTGCCTTGTTAGCGTCTCGAGAATTCAGACGATCTGACGCCACTCACAGACCCCAACTTTGTTACACAAGTTCTCGCTTCAATGCCTATCGCTTCCGCTCAACCCAACGACAAACCATGGCCTGGATTGGGCATCCGTACCGAAGTACTTGTCCTGCCAAATGGCTCAAATGAAGCTGTGGAAGTGCTGTCGACGGACGATTCGGGTCGTCCAGAAGCATTCACACAACCCGCACCTGCTCATTTCGATCAAACGCCTCCGCATTCAGTGAATTCTACACAGCCGTCCTTTGTATCTTCCCCGACAAAACCCGAAAGACAGGAAGGAGATGCCTATTCGTCGCCCAATCGCCCCAGTATCATGAATCGGGGAAGGGTGTCTCGAAGAGGTGACGATTCGGGTGATGACAATGGGTACAATTACGGATATGAGAATACAGGTGAGCAGGCGTCTTCTCGGCTTCCCACGGTACACGGCGCTGATCATCCTTGCTACTAGCCTACTTTGTTCGCAATCACGCGTCGTCGCCTAGCAGTCTGCCTCGTGAACACCAAACTTCCGTTTCCCGCAAGAGCTCTCCAGAGATCCCTCCAGTGACCGATTCTCGCGCTCAGGAGCGTGAAAACTTCGGAGCCGGCCTGCCAACTCCTGCCGGTGATCGAGAAGCCTTCTTCACGCCTAGCGAAACAATACCGTCGATGATTCCCGCGCCCGCTAGAGTGGTTTCACCAGCCTCCAACGGTATCAGTGGCCCTCGAAAGATTGCCGCGGGAGCATTCAGGAGGAACAAGCCCACCGCAGCCATCGCTTCTGGACCTGGACCAACTGCCAACACTATTCCGACTGGATCGGACGGCAGCCCCTCTGGAACACCGAGACATAGCCTGCAATATGGTTCTGCTCAGCCTGCGCAACAGAGCTACACTCCTGTTTCACTTCCTCCGGCCGATCTTACCGAGCAACAATACGGAGGTCATCAGAGGGAAGCTGCGGGCGACGCCGTTCAGGTCAATGACCCGGGAGTTGATCCGTCATTGGGCCTGGGCGCTACCTTGCCTCCTCCTTACGGAAGTTACCAAGACGCACCAGTTGACGACGCGTACGCCAATCATTCGCAGCAGGGATATCAACATACTCAGGGTGCCTACGAGGATGACAGGCAACTGAGGTAGTCCTAGTGTCTACGGGTATGCTGTCCGGCTTCCCAGCGTCCGTTCATAGATTCGACTGGCGAGCTTCAACCATGAATGTGAACAGATTATAGTAATTCCGTTGATACCTATAATGTCTATGTTGAGAGGGAGTCTGCCATCCTGCGGCAGGCGCAATGTAGCAGGCTCAATGTTCTGGATTCGAGATACTTGCACTGCCTCTGCAATCCGCCCTACAGAGCGCATACAGGTAATAATCGTACTAACAGAGCTGATGCGTTGCCGAGCAGTGTTGTCGAAGCCGTGACAGGCTCCCACGCTTTGAGCGCTGTCGGGGTCTGCCGTTCTCACCCTTGCTTTTCATTGAAAACAGCACGTAGGCACGACCTTAAGCTTGCCAGTCCAGGTCGCCACCACCAGAAGAGGTCAGGGATCGGCGATGATGTCATCCGATTATTTTGGTTCCGAAACCTGAGCCGTCAACTGAAGTCCCTCTCATCTTGCAGAAACAATCGTGTTCTTCATCCCTCTACATCTCACTTGAACCACTCTCGAGAAGACTACCAGCAATGTCCGAAGACGCCAAACCATTACTCTCGCCCAATCCACCGAGCGCGGATCGCGCCAGGCAGCCAAGTCAACGAGGCAAGTACAGCCTTCGACCCAATCCGATCTCGTTCCCACCATCATCTACATCTGCGCTGTATGCCGGAGAAGACCCGGACCAATACGATCTACGCACGAGTGGGTACAGGCCTACCCCGACACGGAATCGAAGCGCGAATGACCTGGGGACGGGGAATGTGGATCTAGAAGCGAGGCGGGGTACCAGGCCGGGTTTGCCCAAGCTTTCGCGTGAATGTTTGTGGTCGTAAGTGACGGAGCACTTCTTTACGATGCAAAGGCCACATGACTCGGCTGATCAGCCTTGTTGGTTGCTGTTGTGCAGCGAATTCAAATGCTATGGATCATATATATTCCCTGTTTTGTTTGTGTTTGGGGTGCTCGCCATCGGGATCAGCTTGTCGATATTCGGGTGGAAGAAAGGTTGGTTTGACAAGTAGTGCCTTGGAGGACGCGTTGGTCATGCCGTTGATGGACTCTGAATCATTACTGTACAAGTTGCAGCGGACTTTAGCGTTTTCGCAAGTAGTGCCTGTCTCGACATTATATCATAGAGTACACCCTCTGCCACGGGGCGACCTTGTCATTTGGATTCTCACACCGCATTGCCGCCCATACCTATCGAAGTACCCCGTCAACCTGCAGTCTCCGCGAGCATCATCGAGAAAAACTTACCGGTCACGCCAACAACATCGATAATCTTTGCAATCTCCCCCGCACTCAACCTACCCTTTATCCCATCCAAAAACGCCTTCCAACACCCATCCGCATCCCTACCATCCTCGAATTCTCGCCTACACAGCGCATGGACCTTTTCCCAAAACTCTGGTTTCGCCAACGTCGCGTGGAAAGGGGCCGAGGTGTTGACTGGTCCTGGTCCGAGTGGCGGGTTGGATATATCTGCGGCGGTGACTGCACGGGGAGGGAGGGTGTGCGCAGAGGTTGTGTTGTCCGTGGCGGGATCGGCATCGGATATCGTAAGTGCCGGAACACTACCTGGCGTAGGTTTGGGTTCTGAAGGGATCGAAGCACCTTCCGTACTTGGCGTTGGATCGCCTCCGGGGATCTGTTGTTCCCTTTCTTTTTCCCATCCCGGCTTGAGCATCACATGCACAACAGCTCCGTCCTGCAAGTCATATTCCTTGAGTAATTTGGCGTCTGCGAGTGCTTTTCCTTTCAGAAGCAGTCGCTGAGCAGATGCGGGAGGTGCAGAGGACGTTGATGACGAGACTAGTTGTTTGAGATCGGCTACGGAGTCTGTGATGTGGGCTTTGACGGGGAACGTCAGCGATGGTTTCAGGCTCTTGACGATAATGGAGATGATGTCTGTTGGTGCGTTGATAGCGGAGGATTAGGTGCCCATTCCTGTAATTGATGGAGAAATAACATACCGCTTGATGGACCTGCATCTGGTTCATCTACGTCCATGGAGGGAGGATCACCAAGCTCCAGCTGCGCAACAAAGGCACCAGCGATTAGAGCATTAGAACGGTACTACCACCTCCAACATGACTAGCAAACGGGACGCACACTCAGATTCGGCATCCTCCTTGGCCTCTTCTCTGCAGGCGTCACAAAGTCATCGGCATAGGTAACAGGGTGTTCGGCCAGACGGTCCAGATACCGCTTGGCGAATGCTGCTTCCTCGGCAGTTTGCGCGGATATGGAAGACATGGTTGGGTGTTGGCCGTGGTAGGCCGCGGGCTGTGGATCTGATAGTAGCTGTAGGGATAAGTGCTACGAGCAGATCAGTGCTACAGATCCCTCAAAAGGCAGATGGATATGGATATGACGAAGCATGCACAGCTCGAACGTGTTCTTGGTCGGTTCTGTCGGAAATGACACGTCATTAGCTCATCGGATTCCTCCCTTGGCCATCAAACCTCCTATCGATGGCAGTATATAGTTTTATGGCTCCATTGTTGTCCTTTAGCCATCACCCTGGGAGAGGCAGACTCATTAGAGCTGTTCCTCTTCACATATTCCGCGTTCTCTCATCTCGCTGAGTCAGCGTCTTGGCAGGTTGTGGCTCATCAGCGTCCGTGCTAAGTATCATTTTGGCCTGAAGGGCAAGATTGCTGCGGTCGTTCTGTGCATGGTGGCCAATTGAGCCAGGTTACGTTGGAGAGTATATCTAAATCACACTTGCATGCAAACTTGGCCGTTTCCCCTTGCAACGTCTTGGTGTGTTCAAATCCTCTGGTGACTTCGGGGCGTCGGGCAGCTCCGATCGCTTCATCCCTTTCTATCCGCTCAAACGGCAGGTCTTGAGAGTCTCGAGACAGCTTGGGAGCAACCCTTGAGCATTAGTGCTGGGTCCGTGAGATCGATACGGCTGTTACATTGATGCCAGTCCACGAGAGTACGCAGCTAAATCATCCAACACAACCAGCGCGAGCGATCGCCGACCTCTGACTGTTGCGATCACGAATTGTCTCACAACCAACGATGAGCACGAATCGACCATCACCTTCCAAGCAACAATACCAACAGCTATCCCAAGCCCGTAAACGTCGACACTCTGCAGTATCGAACGGTAACGGGCCGAACGGATCAGACGACGATGACCCGGACGAGCCTCTGGCAGCTCTCAACCCTCTGTTGAAGAGTAGTACTGCAGCTCCGACGAGTACGGCGAACGCAAGTGGTGGGACGGCCGCAGCGACTGGTGGGAGGAAACGTGGTGCAAAGGCCGTTGGATGGAACCCTGCGAGTGTGGACTTGCTTACGGTCGGCCATGCCGTCGAGTACCGCTACTCGACCGAGATTTCGCAGATGGTTAGTGCGCCAAGTGTCCTTTGGAAGAGTGTTGCTCATATCAATCATGCAGATGTATGTGTTTTGCGAGATCCAAGATCCGATGCTTGAGACCGTACATTTGATAGAAGACATTGTGCGAGGTCAGCTCATTGAATTGGTGAGAATAATGGCTCAAAGGCTTCCTTTATAGCATGGCTGACGCTTTCTTGCACGATCAGATCACACGAGCTCGTCTCACGTCCCACTTGCGCGCATCCCGATTCCTCGCACCCGAAGACCTAATTTTCTTGATCCGTGACGACCGTGCAAAAGTCAATCGGCTGAGAACATACCTGAGCTGGAAGGAAGTCAGGAAAAATGCGAAAAAGGATGATCAAGCCGCTCGAGGTGGGGCAGATATCGAAGTCGAGGACTTGGATGACGTCGTCGGTGAGTTTTTCTCTAACACTGCTCGGCCGGGGGCACATCCTCTCATCCTATGCATATTCTATGTCCACAGAAAAGAAACAGCCAAAGAAACAAGTGATCAAACTACCATGGGAATTGATAACCCCATTTCAGGATTTATTGAGGAATCTCCCGAATCGGTCCGCAACGGGAATGCCGGATGATGAGGATAATGACGACGAAGAGCTCGAGGCGTACGAGGACAGTATCCAGCGTCTTAGGGTATGTTTTGTGGCTAAGAACAGACGACAGCCGTTTACCGAGCCCCGTGCTTACAGGAGGCAGATGCGATAACGAGGCGGATGACCAAGGAACAATATGTGTTCTACTCGGAATGCCGTCAAGCATCTTTCACATATAGAAAGGGTGAGTCCTAGCAGACGAACGCGTCGACTTCAACACATGGCTAATGCCATGGCGCACATCGAAGCCAAGCGGTTCCGGGACTTTATCAACGCGTCTGCCTTTCTGGACGTGAAACCAAACGAAGACGTGATGGATATCCTCGGTTTCCTTGCTTTCGAAATGGTCAGAACACTCTGCATGGCGGGATTACAACTCAGAAATCAAGCTGCCGGAATCACAAAGGCAGATCTCGAGAGGGAGAGGTTGGAAGCGGAAAGGGCGTTCACGGAAAGGCAAGAAGCGGAAAGGCTTGAGATTGAAGAGAAGGAGCGAGAAAGGGAAAGACTGGAGAAGGAGATGGAGGATCAACGAAAACGGGACGAAGAGGAGGAGCGGCTGAAACGAGAAAAGGAACAGAAAGAAGCACAGGCGTCGGAAAACCCAGGACCAAACGCAGAAGGAGAGGCTGGCAGTGTGGAGACTGCAAAGGCGGAAGACGAAAAAGATGCCATCAAGACGGAGGAAGATGGGAGAATGGACTCTCCTGCTAAACCTGTCAGAAACATCGAGGCGGCATCGAAGCCAACGACCGATTTGTCGAAAAACCCTCCGCTACATATCTCACCGAAAAAGCCATCAAAACAAACAGCAGCGCAAAAGTTGACAGGCATAGCAGCACTTTTGCCGCCTCCGACGGCATCACAAGCCGTACCTCTTTCACCGGCGCATATCCTCGGCGCATATACTAGGATACAGAGGGAACAGGCGATGAAGAAGAATGGTGGCTTGCGGAACTGGCGAGCTGGTGCACCAAGATCAAGAGCCAAGTTGTTGTAGTCATGTCAGGTTGCAGTCGGGACAAATCAACGGTTTCTCTTATTCGACTAGCTGTGAAAAGTCCGAGTGCGAACAATTAGATTCCTTACCGTACGATACAACTCCTGGATTTCTGGCTAGACAAGGAAATCAACCTCCTGGACTCTCTCCCCCTAGCTGTCCTCGCAACTGAAAGACGCAGCTGCTGCTGTGACCTCCAGGTTCAAGCATAGCCTTACATTTATCATCCAACAGAGACGGGGCCACATATGGAACCCGCTGCTTCTCGACAATCCCGGCCTCATTGACTTTCGATGGCTCCTTTTTCCGTTACTTCGCTTGGCGGAGGAACGTCGCTCCCGTTGCCGTTGCCACCATGTATTGTCGGGATCGAACCATTCCTCTCCTCCTGTGATGCTCGTTCCGCCGAATTAGCCCGATCGTTCAACTCGATACCGACTGTAGATGTTGGGCGAATCAAGGCATCACAGATTCAGTGGTGATATTGCAAAGTCAGAATATAAATCTCGACCAGTGCAGAATGCGTAAGCTTACTTATGAAAGCTGCAATTGCGAGCATCCCGCCGCCGACGGCAATAAAAGTATAGTACAGATCCTTGTTTACAGCTAACGAGTATTGACCGTCCTGAAAGCTCGCCCGGAGAATTACTGAAATCCAGGTCTCCAGCACCACAAGATACTGGATCCACCATAGAGACCTGAGCCTTTGATATTCGCCAAGGTGATCGCGGGCTGTGATGGCAATCGGCAAGGTATCCTGCTCGCGGGACCGGTCTGCGGTTTGTTGACTGGCCATCCGACGGAGGATCGCCGGAGTGTAGGCGAGCAACACAAAGTTGGTTACGATGATTGCAAGTATCGAAAGATACGGTTCAGGAGGCATTGGCGCTCCAGCGTAAACCAGAATGGCGAAATTGATGAGACCGAAGCACAGAGCGATGGTGGACACCGACGGCGAGAAGAAGCGCATTTCTGGCCGTATTACGAGGTCGATGGTGGGGATGACGATGGGCTGCGATAGAATTTTGAACCGTTGTATGATAACGTGTCAACTTACACTTTAGGAAGCGATGAAGGACGGGTTACTGGTTGATGAGGACTGTTGATGTCTGCAATAAAGGGCGGCGTCGAGTTCACAGAGCTGCCGAGGTCGGCACGTGGTCGTTCCCCAGTTACCGACAGGCGACGACAAATCTTGAAATCTTCAGGCATTTCAGGACGTGCGGAGCTTTCCAGTTACTGGTGATCAAGGAATTCAGGCGTTGAGAGGCTATCGTGTTGCTATCAAGAAAGAGCGTTGATTGTTGGTACGATGCTCCTGAGCTTTTAGTTTCTGAGTAGGGAACTGTCTGAAAGTACTTCGAGTGTGAAATATTATGACGAGTCACGACCGCGCCGTACCGATCGCATCTCCTGATCCGAGACAAACCGGGAAGACCTGCCACGATTGTCGGGAAATCTTGGTCCTCAATCATATATCATCGTTTGCCAGATGAGTGTCATCTTGACATCAAATACTCACTCACACAGACGTTACTTAGCATCACACCTTGCAAGTTCCTCCCATAGATCATGGCCACGTTCACAGAAGCATTCGCGTCCGACAAGCGGACCATCGCCATCGACTGCGACGATGTTCTTTGCCAAACAAACGCTTCTGTAGCCGAAAGTGAGCATCCTGGAATTGTCAAGCCAATAAGGCAGCGCTGACCTTCTATTCGAACTTAGTGCACAACGAAATCTGGGGAACAGATATGACCCTTGAGGATTTTCAGCATTATCTATACTGGCAGAATAGGGGTTGGGGAACACCGGAAGGTGGGAATCTCCAGCTTGGCGGTATGTGCTGGAACTGACTCTGCTTCGGCTGCTTCGCTTGAATAGAGACGCTCAGGAAGGTTCGAGTACGTAGATTGTCCTTCACGTCCCTGGCATATCAGCTAATCGAATATCGCGCTCATAGCACCTCTATGCAAGCGGATTACTCATGAGGTCGCCCCCGATCGAGGGAGCCCTTCAAGGTCTGAACGCTCTGAAAGAGCTGGGTTACCGGTAGGCTCGCTCTTCCCCTAGATATATCGCAAAGCTCATTACCGTTGTTTGAATCCATCTTTCTTTGCCATTCCGCGCGCTTTCAATTCTACATAGACTGGTCGTGATCACTGCTAGATCCGACAATCAGCGAGAAGAGACAGAGGCATGGTTGACAAAGCATCTCCCTGGCAGTACGTACAGACGAGAAGTGGTCCCTGAGCAGATCATGGAATCCGACCCCTTTTCTCCTACGCAGTCTTCGACGGCGTATACTATACTGGAGCCTTCACGGCCATGCATCAGACTGAACAATCTGGGCAGTCCGTTGCGTCTATGACACCACCAAAGAAGAAGATCAGCAAGGCAGACGTGAGAGGATTGCCCTATATTTCCACGCATGTTCATCTTGAGCTCACATTCTCTTTGTCCCACAGATCGGACATCAAATAGGTGCCTTCCTGTTGATCGACGATTCCATCGAAAACGCTCTTGATTGCGCGACCCACCATCCCACTCCTCTGCCTGTGGTGCTTTTCGGTCCGTACCCTTGGAATCGACACGTGACGAAAGAAGATTCTCCTGAAGACGTGCCCGCGCATAACGAGCGAATAGCTCGAGGAATCGACACGGACGAAGGCGAGGAGTTGGCAGCGAAGCTGAGGTGGTCCGGCGAGGATCTCGGACAAGCCTTGCCGGCTTGTGTTCACCGCTGCAGGGATTGGACAGAAGTAGTGGAGTTTGTGAAAGCCCAGGGAAAAAAATGATTCAGGTGATTCATGTCAAGTAGGATGCATGTTATAGGCCATCGGTACTCCATATGCATATGATCTATGTTGCCCTTATACAAGTGTTCTATAACCCCTGATCGATATATCTATTGATATACTTGTGCGTATTCGTCTACCCCATTTATTCTTTGTGAGAGGTACCTGTAAAGTGCGGTGCTAATCGCTCCTATAAGGAACATCACGTCGAACAACTTGCCGAAAACTCTAAACTCTGGTAGACTAGCCAGCAACGATGTTTCGCCGTGAGACTTGAATTGACTAGCAACTGCTGCGATCACTGTCGAATTCCCGCCGACAGGGTCAATCATATCCAGGTCGGGCATGGAAGGCGGGATGAACGATCGGAGTTGTATCAAGAGTGAGATAGTGTATGTTGACTACAAACAAGGTCTGAGCTCCCAATGGCCGTATTCGCACCGCAAGAAGCACTGACCATGAGTTGTCCCAAAGTCAACAGCAGAAAACCGGCTCCGATCCTTTTGCTGGTGAGCCGTAAAACCTTGGAAACAGATCGCAGAACTTGCAGCAGTGACGACAGAATCAATAAGCCGGTAAGGAGCAGTCTGAAAAAGGGAAAGAGTTCAGTCAAAACCAGTGGAAACCCGAGTGATCAAGAACAGTCATACGAGATGGCACGACTCCACACGGCAACGTCCACTACTCCGGTCGGAAGACGACTTAATCCCCAAGCTATCAAGTAACTGATCCAATCACCATTCGTGTTTCCCTTGCCTTGACTTGCGTTACTGTCGGCTGCGTCGTCACTCTGAAGGATCTTGCTGGTAGCCAAAGGAGGGAAGAGCACAGATGTAAAGCACTGAAGGAACGCAAGACCGTTGTGGCAGATTAGCCTCTGTATGGACATTACGAGAAACCGACAAAACCACAGACCATCATGACTCGAGCGATACAGTATACCGCGAACAGCATGCCAATCAAGTTGAAAGCCTTTCCACGTAGCGTCTGCGCAAATCGTTGGCGTTTCTGTAGAGCAGATGGTTTGGCACAATTACTCATCAGTACAATAGAACGTGGATGCGCCCTGACGCAATACGACGACTCACACGTCTAAGTTTCATGGCATCAAGTCCTCGAACGATCTGATTTTCCAACGCTTCTAAGCCTTGGATCTCTCTTCGTATGGAATTCGTTTCTAACACCAGCATTCCCCCATGTCAGACTTTCGGCAGAGGAACGAACATAGATATCAAACCTACCTTGATTTCTTCCCAACGTGCTAGCAAACACTCTACTCATCCAGCCTTGTCCGTCGTCTCCATTCCCATCGGTAGGATCCCCTCCTCCGAGACGTCTCGTCAATTCACCCCGCTTGTATACCATATCATGGCGAACGCGGTACAAGGCTCGTTCCGCGCTGATCAAGTCTTCTCGCGTAATCATTCGGCTAGAATTGAAACGATAACGATCAGTTTCTCGGGTCTCGTTTGCGTCTTATCGGCACCTAGCGACATACCCGCTTCCCATTCCTCCACTCTCTATGAAGTTCCATGCTGTTCTCACTGCTCCCAATCCAGATAGTCCTCCCAATACCACTACTCCACAAACAACGACCCGTCCCAAGCTCGGTTCTAGCCATCCCCCTTTCCTCCACATTTGTTGTTGACTGTAATACTCGAATGCGTACTCGTACTCTTCATACATATATTCATCCTCTTGATCTATGACATGCTCTTCATTGTCTTCGCTGCTTGCCGGTTCGGCCACATCGTCGAGGTCTGCTACATCTCCAAGATGCACGTTCTGCGGGAACGATGTTTTCAGGCGATAACTCGGGATCCTTCGTGTTCCATTTACGATCTGCGATATGTTGCCGGATCGAAGAATGGGATCGAGATCCGCTGTGGAGACGGGTGCGTCTACGGTCGTTACGTATGGCGGTATCCTCGTGAAAAGAAAGATGTACAGTCCGAAAGGAACAAGAGAGACGAGGACTCGCTTTGTGATCGAGAGACGACGTCGTCCAGCGCTTCCTTGTTTACTGGTAAATTGCAAAGTGGACACATCTGTTGCAAGGGGTGGGTTTGCGCGTTAGTACGTCGGTGCGGGACGGAAAGGGGTACTGCGCGCGATCTGACTTACCACGACTTCTGTAGGTCAGTTGCATACATTGCACCCACGGCACCACAAACAGGATAAGCAGCAACAAGACATGCAACGATATCGAAAAATGCACGTGTCTCGAACTGTGATGTGTAAACTTCTACGTCAGCGGTCGCAGCCGTTGTGTGACCGAGTTTAGCTTACCGCGAATGCAGGATCCCAATCGAGTGGAACATGACTAGCAGGAGCAACGTCAAGCTTTCTGCAAAACACAGGGAAAACAAGTTGCTATTCCGAAACTTGTCAGCAAAGATCAGATAATAATCACATAAGGACAACTCACCGAGCGAGAAACCCCAATCCCCTCGTAGCACCCACTTTCTCCTTTTCCTTCTGAGTCACGCCCGTCCTTCCTGCGTTCCCGCTGTCTTTGGGTTTAAAGAGCCGAATGACTTGACGTTCTTGTTTTCTCCCCTGCGGTATGGTTGGTGAACCAAGGGACGGCGAAGATTGCATATTCGGTACTCCTGGTGTTCGGATCATCGGAGCATGTTGGCCGATCATTCCCGAAATACGCCTGGCATGGCCGCGAACATTGCTATCCTCTTGATCAAAGTTTGTGACGCCTGCTTCCTGCTGAATGAGCGATATGGTCGATACCCCTTCTGCGCGGCTTTCAGCTCCGTTTCCGAGTTCGAGTGACGGAGATGGAAGCGGGGAACCAGCATACGACCTAGCCATGTCGCTCGTCTCGTCTCCCGAATCCGATTCCGAGTCTCCTTTCCACCGTTGACGGGGCCTCGAGGTCAAATTCCTTTGTGAACCCGCTTCAATGTCCGAGAATCCTCCAGAGGCATTGAGTAGACGATCATCCTCCTCTTCATCAAAGTCGTCATCGATATCATTTCCGTTGCGCCTAGCTCCCCTTATTGATTTCATGGGATACTCGTCATCCTGTTCGCCCGACAGTTCTGGTTCGTTGCCTTGCTTTGATATGCTGCGCAATGTCGGGAGCGCGTGACGGAGAAATCTGCGGGACAGGACGTAGAATCCTGATTGAATCACGAGCAGGACAAGGGTATCGAAGAGTATCGGATCGCGATGGCGGGCTTCGGGGCTGTCCATGATGTCGACTGGAGATGACTTACAGGAGCAAGAAGCATTCAGATTCTAGGTTTCAGTTTCATCAGTCTGACACGTCCCGCTCAGCCACGTGTTCACAACGTAAACAAGCACCCTGGGCGCACCGTGTGTGCGTCATTAGTCATGCGGATCCAGGTGAATCATGAATCATGCTCATCATCTTGATAATCGGACACATGACCTACTCTAGCACAAAGTATATAGCGCGTGCACATCCCAGCTCCCATGATCCTTTCCTCCAGGTCAGTAGTCTTCACCAGCTTTAGTAGATTCCTCGTCACACGCACGCCAACTTCACGAGCAACATCCATTACCAAATCGCAACTCGACATTGCAAACCGACGAGCTACCACTATGTCCACCTCCGAACAACAAGCGAAGATCACAAAGTGGGCTTCCAACGACGGAAGCTTCAAGAGGCAGGTCAGCAGCTTTAGGGATTCGATCGAAAAAGGAGGCAAGTTTGAACCGGAGAAGGGTGAGTTTGCGGTGAATGGGTGGACAAATGGAGAAGTGCATCTGGCTGAATGTACCCTGTCGTTAGGCCGATACCACCTCTATGTCAGTCTGGCTTGGTAAGTCTTCAACCTAGGATGAATCCATGATACTCTCCCGACCTGACCTATTCTCTTTCACTTCAGCCCATGGGCCCATAGAACGTTGATCGTCCGTAAACTCAAGGGCCTCGAAGAGTTCTTTGGTAAGGTTCGAAACGCTCAATGGGGCGCGCTCGAGACTAACTCGTTATCCACATTAGACGTCTCCGTCGTTCATCCCCACATGGACGACCAAGGCTGGCGCTTCGACGGCACCGCAGACGAGACCTTCCCCGCAGCAACCAAAGACAAACTGTACGGTCTCCCTCGAATCCGAGACCTCTACTTCAAGACCGAACCCGGATACGAAGCCCGCTTCACCGTCCCCGTCATTTGGGACAAGAAGAACGAAACCATCGTCTCCAACGAATCGAGCGAGATTATCCGTTTCCTCAATCATGCGTTTGACGAGCTTTTGCCAAAGGACAAGGCCGGGTTGGACTTTTATCCCGAGGACTTAAGAAAGGAGATTGACGAAATTAATGATTGGGTGTATGATACTGTCAATAACGGAGTCTACAAGTCTGGGTTTGCGACAACACAGGAGGCTTATGAAAAGGCGGTCAAGCCTTTGGGAGAGAGTATGCAGAGGTTGGACAAGATCTTGAGCGACGGCAGGGACTTTTTGGTCGGTGGTAAACTCACCGAAGCAGACATTCGGTAAGTCGAGTATGGCTCGACGTGTTCTATTTGCTGATATACGCGACATCCATCTTAGATTGTACACCACCATTGTACGATACGACCCGGTCTATCATGGACAGTAAGTAGATGCTCCTCGTTTTCCGTCGACGCGAACACTCATCGTGACTTGCTCCGTAACAGCTTCAAATGCAACCTCGGTCTAGGTATGTGCTTCTTACTCGTTCCGTCCAAGCCAACAAACAATAACTCACGCTTCCTTCCTTCAGTACGACACACGTACCCCAATCTTAACCGATGGCTCAAGAACCTCTACTGGAACTACCCAGCTTTCAAGGACACCACAGATTTTGCCCACATCAAGGAACACTATTACTGGTCCCACGCGCAGATCAACCCTACCCGAATTGTGCCTGTTGGACCGGTGCCGAACATTGAGGATCTTTGAGGGTGAGACGAGGCACTTGATCTTCGGTAATTATTTCTGGAAACAAAGATTTCTTGTACAACACAACAGGAGCAGTGCGCTCTTTCTTCCATGTCTGGTGATCTTGGAGCCTTTTTGACAGAAGATTGAATAATGGATGAAAATATGAATGGCTATCCAATGAGTCAACACACTTCGCGTAAACAAAAGTCGGAGGGACTCTTCGGTTCTCTTATCCCGCCTCAAGCAGTATTCGAAACCGAGCTGCTGACGCTCCCAGCTTCGCAGCTGCACTTTGCGCCTAGAAGTAACCGCCACAGAGGTACGGCCTGCGGCGACATTTTATCGTGGAACTATCGACAAAGTGAAATCAACTGTCATTATTGTCCTTCAGCTTCGTCACACATGATATGATACAACAAGAACAATCTTATCTCCAAATGAATGATCTTACAACAACAAGGGCGGTACAAAGCCCAAAAAACAACAGTGAAAAAGAGAACAGAAAGATGAAAACTCGCTTCGTCTTTCCAACATTGCAGCTTTCCTGGAAGCCGGAAAAGAAAAGGCTTGAGACAGAGGCGAGCAGGAGTCCCGCTGTGACCCACTAATCAAGCCCGAACACTCTCTTGAGGAACGCCTCGGTCTTAATGAGACTGTCTGTAAGGTTCTCAAGCTACAAGAGGGTCATAGGATTGAATTAGATCACCACGATACAACTGTGCTCGCAGGGGCGATGACTTACCTTCCGGATCTTGTGGCCTTCATCTGTTGGCGGCAAACCGTGTTAAACCTGGAAGGGTTTGCAGAGGAAAGACGAAACTTACCTCCGTACACAACCGCATCTACGAGTCCGCCTGCATCTTGAATCTTCTTAGCCAAGCTCCGAGCTGCAGTAAAGCACAGAAGGGTTTCTACCGGTTCTCGATAAACCAGATAAGCAAAAAACTAACCTCGGTCAGGATTAATGACCTAAGCAGAAGAAGGTACTTTAGCATTGCCCCGCCGACCTGTTGAGATAGACACCTACCTTGTCTTTTAACCCTTGAAACATGAGCACCGTTGTGATGCAATCCGCATTAGATTTGTTTGCCGGAGATCGCTTTTCATAGACATCGGGCACCTATCGACAAAGCCAAACATTAGAAGACGCAACTTGATTCTAAAAGTGATGTGCCAACGTCGTCTACAGTTCCTCCCATGAGCTGACAGTATAAAAACGGGCACAGTTCACTAATCTCGTTCTCAATCACCGTTGACAGGTGAAGCTCACCTTGGCTGCATAATGCGACTAACGAAACACATTGGATTTAGAACACCATTTTCGGCACGCCAGATCGAAGTCACTCACCTCGAACTGTATGTGTCCAGGCCAGGCGATAACGGAAGAGAGGGAAATTATTCTCGGATCACGTCGCGTACGCTCAGCGCTGCCGGTGACTCACTTTCGAAGAATCGCCAGCAAGCGACTTCACATCCGAAATCCCGTAGAGCATCACCCCAGCTGCGAAGACCTTGCTACTCGTTAAGCAACCCAGGACAGTAAAGCCGCCTGGGAAGAACAAGCGATCAGCCTCCAGCGGAGTAGTCGCACTCGAGACTTGGGCGCATGGCATCGTACCTGCAGAACTGCCACGAATGGCGACTCGTTTCCCGTCAATCTTTCCTAGCTTGCACAATTCGACAACAGCTTGAACGGTGTCATGTACATCGACTTCGCCCCACCGCCCGTATAGCCGTCTTTGGTACTCTCGTCCGTACCCAGATGATCCTCCGTAATCAACGTCTAAAACCGCAAATCCTCGAGTGGTAAAGTACTGATGAAAGATGTTGAACACCGGGGGGCTACGTGCTGTGGGCCCGCCATGAACTTGAACAAGCGTAGGTGGCCGTTCACCCTTCAACGGCTGATACCGGGGATTCGTAGGGGGATACAAGGTGACGTGCAGGTCAACCTTCTCTTTCGGGGATGCTGCATTAGCGTCGACGGCTGGAAAGTCGACCTTCAACGTGATACATTCTCCTTTGGAGATGTAGGCCCTGTCGAGCTTTGGCTCTCCTTGTGTGATGGTCGTATTAAGTTCCTGGTAGGTCGCTCCTCCCACACCGGAGTCTAAACTGACAACCACAATCTTTTTGGGCTCGTCGTATTTACCTGCGAGGAAAGCCGCTTGGTTGTCACTGAGCCGGTGCAAGTCTGTGATATCCCGGTAATCATTCGCTAGCACGGAGATTTCGCCCGTTGACAGGTCAAGATGGCTGAGCTGGCGAACTCCGTCGACGTTTGGTGCAACAAGCCCCCTAGTTGCGGACAAAATCGCATACCAAGATGGAGCGAGCCGCCACAATGGCTCACCAAGATCGTGATTGATAGCCTTCATGGCGAGCTTCGGTTGAACATCCGGCTGCGACAAATCGACACAATACAGCTGGACGAACCCCGTACGATCTGAAAGGTAGTACAGCCTGTTGGGGTTCGACATGTCCCATTTCACATCATTGATGGAGATCTTCGAATGCTGACCAGCGATCTTCCTGGGTTCCAGGGACATCATCCGGCAAGGCTTGGGAACTGCAAAGGACGAGTAGTATAACTCGCTCCCGTCCCAGGGCATGTCTGGATGTTGCCACTAGTCATGAAGCACTTTGTTCAGCTGATGTGGGTCACAAATATACATGTTAAGCTCACCTCGATCCAAGCGATCTTTGAACCACCTTTGCCGCCAAAGCGCGGGAAAGCGTAGAAACCCTCCTCACGGCCAGGACAAAGTTCGTTGATCTCACCGGTCTCGGTATTCATGAGAACTATGCTTGTTTTCACCTTGGAGGGCATCAAATCGGTATGGTCTTCTTTCACACATATCATCAGATGCGATTCAACAGGATGAAAGTCGAAATCGGCGTAACGACAGACACCGGATCCTGAACGGATACGCCATCAAGTTGCCTAATCTAAGCCGAAAACTTGTCACCAGAGGAAGAGAAGCTTACCGGAAGTCAGAGCTTGGATCAGACCATGGTCGCCCTCTCTCAGGTCTCGACGGTAAACCATCCCATCGCTGAATTCGCACCAGTATGCGAATCCGTTGTGAACTTTTGCCGCTGCACCGCCGTATTCATGGACCCGCGAACGTACGTTGCTCGATGAGGGAACGACCGGTGTAGTCTGAGGAGTCCCCACGAATTTGCTGGAAGCGCTTCCTGGAAACCCAGTGTCGAGTAAAACGAACCTTCCAGCTTCAGCAGGCCGAGACTGTTTGATTTTAGAATCAGCTAGCGAATAGCGAAGCTGACAGGGGACGATCGTATACCTCTATATGAAAGAGCTTGCCGGCCGCAACATCCACTAGGAGATCTGAAATCGTCGTAGTGTTCTGGTAGACGGTTTCGCCCTTCAAAGGACTGTCCCAGGTTCCACACGCAGCCATGGCGGGCACTTATTCATTCGAGGGCATGACTTGAAATTCCGACCAAGAGATCTGCGAAAGGTGCCGTAAACGGGAAGAGTAGGAGTGACTGTTACGAACATTGAGCAGATACTTAGCAAGACCCTGTATGAGCAAGAGTAGAATCGTTACTACTGTGCTGGACTTTACGCAAATGCAATGTTGATTTCAGAACGGGAACGAGATTGACTGTGAATAAGGATAGACAGGATCAATAAGGCGCAAAGTAGCTCGGCAGAGAAAGGTAACGGGAGACTTATGAGCGTATATATGCCTTAATAGACTGGACTGAATGGGTTTCCTTTGACTTCCTGCCTGCGCTCTACCGAGAAAGGTGAAGGAGGTTCGATGAAAGGAGGCGTGATCCAGATGCCCAAAACTGAGCATCTGAAAAAAGATGAAATTTAAAGCA
Source organism: Naganishia antarctica (assembly GCA_025758675.1). Lineage (NCBI taxonomy): Eukaryota > Fungi > Basidiomycota > Tremellomycetes > Filobasidiales > Filobasidiaceae > Naganishia > Naganishia antarctica. The sequence goes on along the minus strand of JANGFJ010000100.1, from coordinate 22,103 downwards.
ATTCGGATCAATCGTGCTGTATGCTCCTCTGCGTCTTCAGAATCGGCTTAATATCCAGGTAGGAAGGGGTAAAAAGAAAGGTAGAACGGTAGACGGAAAGGACCAATAAGAAACGTTGAAGGGACTTGACAGCGCCACATGAGACCTCTTCACAGCTTGACAAGCCCGATGGAGGAAAGGAATCATCGAGAGATCCATCACACGAACGGCGTCCCACTGACGGAAAAGGATCCGATCACTAGTATTGCATGCGGAGCGATGTCCAGAAGATAGCTCTACCGGTGAGATGGGCTTGCGTCGATTCCAAGAAATTTGTTCATCTTTAACATGGGCTGGTGACAGGAATACAACGCAATGCTGTTGCAGTAAGACGTAAACACTACGCCTCTTTGCAGATCAACGACGGTCATGACACCGGTCAAGTCGCTAATTTTCGTGTCAACGGTACGGGGACGAAGCGGTCGGCCAGATTCGCATATGCTGATTGCAGGTAGTACGAAAGCTGGTTCTTGCGTGATGCGTAGGGTAAGCGAATAGAGTATAGTGACTTCGAGGCCAAACGGAGTGATCGTGAGAACTGGGCGTGACAAGAATGATGGGGATTTTTGGAATTTGCGGTGATCATGGCGTAAGGTGGATGGTCTGACTTCGAATGATCGACGAGAAGCTGATCGACCGACGACGAATTGAGCAAACCGAAGCCTTATTGGGCCGATTGTATGGGGTAGCTGATTTGTATGTCCGGTTTACCGCAATCGTTTCTTCAATTGTTCGACGCACCAATCATCGTCGTGATCGTCCGTTTCATGACGTCCACAATACCAAATCGTTTCCGGAGTCTCGTCGAAGATATTGGAGATCGCTTTCTCCTCTTCGGCTCTGTCACGCTTGCTTGTACCTTCCTTCTTCCGTAATTTCCTCAGAAGATTCCGCACATTGCGGCATTCGCTTATGTCGTGTTGAGATGTGTTGTGATAGTAACATCGCGTTCGACGGGCGGTGGGGAGGCTTTCTATATGACGGCGTATAGCAGCGAAGATAAGATGAGATTTCAGCTGTTCCCGGGGTCGTATACGGAGAGAGCTAATGCCGGGGGAATGATAATAGGACGGTGGCAGGTATTGAAGATGCGAATGGTTGACGAGAGTATCAGGAATTGGCAATCCAGCGGCAGATAAAACAAGTGCGGCACGTCGTTGCTTGTGTATGTTCTCGGTAATGTCCTCCCCCTCCTCCCAGTTCTTCCTCGGAAAGAGATTCCGATGTGCTCGACTCACGTCGGACGAGCGAGGTGTGCCGTATTCGTCATGCAGGTAATCCCAGAAAGCAGCAGCGTTTTCGAGGGGGAATCGCCGCATGACTGTCATCTGGACTTCGTCCGAAAGCGATAGGTACATGCTGGACTGGGCCATATCCGGCTGCTGTTCTACTGGTGCGTCGTCGCTAACGACTGAGCCGGTATCGTTGGGAGCGTCGGAGTCTCCGTAAACAGACTCTTCGGAAGGTTTCTCGGCGGTCGCAAGGGTCCCTGAACGGCTCTGCCTCATAGCTCGACTGTTTTTCAGAGTTGAGTCCACGCCGAAGAACTTGAAATGCGCAAGAATATCTCGGTGCCACTCCGGATAGTTGTAAGTGTCGCGAAGTTTCGCATGTCGGAACTCCATCGCTGCCGCCCAGTAGCTGTTATGATCAGGGTACATGATTCTCGCCACACTTCGGTCGGATTTGGTTGTCACTAGAAAGGTTCAAGAACGAAAAAGGACGACAGTAAGCGGGACGTTAGATGTACATCGATCAAAGGCACTTTTTCCTTGCTAGTCTTGTCGATAGGGTGAATGTCCTGCCGTAGAAAAGGAGGTATGCAATGTCGAGGGGTGTCGATTTTTAAAAGCTCGAGGACGTGGTAAGATACAATTCCATGGTTTGATGCTAGAGCTGAGTCGGTTTGATCAACGGTTTCTAGTTGATCAGCGGCAGGAGGTACAAGTGGATTACAAAACCGTATTGTTCAGCGACAGGTGTTCATGTGACAAGTTGTAACGGCGATGGTGAAGTCTTCTGTCTCAGATGCCTGATTTCGTTGTTCGTCATCTCGGATAAACACGTCATTCATCATCATCAACGCCACCGCAAGCCTGGTTCTTTTTCTTTGCTTCTGTTCTTCTGCCCTTCACGTTGCAGAGATCTCTGAGAGGTCCATAAAGGTGTGGCGCCGTGGTAATGAAGGGAAACCCAGAGGTCTGTTATCGGGTTTGCATCACATAACAGGCGGAATGCTAGATTCTCTACTTCACAGTACAACTGAGTGGGCAAACGATCTTGCACAACGACTAGACATGTCGTTCTTTTCATCATACGTTTACTACTTCTCTTCTTCCAGACGGATATACGCCAACCTCTGGAATGCACTGAGGCCGGAGACAAGAGACCTTCCCACCTGCAAGGCAAAACAACAATCAATCGTTTTTTCCTAATAGACCTACGGACAGCTACTCACTGAGAACTCTTGCAAGGTATTCAGGAGTTGAACGGTGGACTTCCGTACAGCTGAGTTGGGGTGGAATAGTCCTAGAGCGATACACGATAGCCCTCCTGAAAAGGGCGCAACATACGCAAGCAACTGAAAAGCAGAAGACGAGTATGATCAGACCTTTTCATGCTTGACAACGAAGGCTGAACGCTTACCTCGATGACCTGATCATAGCTGAGAACCTGTTGAGCAAGACGGGTATACAGCAGAACCACTTCTTCCTCCGCCATTGATTGGGCGTATCGTAGACGAGAGAGTTGATAGTACACGTCCATGTCCCTGAGTTCTTTGACTCGTATGAAGTTGTGAAAGTCCTTAAAGTGCGAGCAGGATTGTTAGCAATCACGCTCACGAGCTTCAACTCGACATTTCCAGAACCATTCTTACCTCTTTCCAATACCGGTAGCTCTTTGACCTGTGCCATGCTCCTATTCTCGGCGCATTCGAAGCCAGCTCCCTCCTCTTTGCAACGTCACTTGTGAACGTATATCCACTGCCAAGCCGCTGCCCGCTGGCTTTTATCGAGGGGAACCCTATCGTCGTTGAACCCAAAGTCTCTTCCTCGTGACTCGAAGCCAATCGGACAAATCTGTGAATATACTCGGAGAATCGGGCACGTATAGCAGTCTCGCTGGCATGCGAGGCGATGGCGCCGAGTAACTGCAGAGAACGTTTGTTTAGCCCATACTCCCTCCGTCAGCTTCAGGTCACAACGACTCGCCTCTTCCATAAATTGGTTATCCGGAGATTCGCCTTTTATTCCAGTGTCTTGACTCATAGGAAGATCCGCACCCATGAGCAGACTCGCGGCGTGGATGGACTCGTCCCGGGCCATATTCAAACCATTCGGAGACAAGGGTTCATGTAGCGCTTCGGTATTTCTGGATTCTTGATTCAAGTGCTTGGAAACAGTGATCCGCCCAGTTTCGATGTTGCACAGGATATCCCACGTGTGCTGTAAATCTTCAAATCGAGGGTTGATTACTCCTGCAATATAACCAGGAGTCGCTTCAAGGGTGTCCAGTCCCGCCAGATTGGAGTAAGGGAACGCTCTTTCGGTGAAACCGCGAAGTACATGACCGGACATAGAGCACGCAGCAAGCACGAAACTGGCGACATGGCCGGCTGGTTGTCCATGTCCGAGGAACAGGATGCGTTTTTCCGTCAGCAGCGCATTCAGCAAGAGAATGACAGGATGCGTAGATGCGCCGCCGGTGTGTAAGTGAGGATGGAAGGGTTGAGGGAAAGGCTGGGGCGTCGGTGGAGAGAACTTTTGCACTAGGGCAATCATCGAATACTGGCGCAAATTTAACCATGGAAGGCCAAGTAAGCTTGTGTATGGCTGACATCGATGCAATAAAAATACGCACGTCGCCAACCTCTTCTGGCAATGCTGCTAGGGGAGTCTTGATAGGTATCGCCAAGCCATTGTAATACGCCGTGGTGTCGAAGAAATGGGTATCCTTGACGCAAGTCGCTCGAGCACCCCGTAGACTCGCTATCGATGCGTAACTGGAACCCGATCGTTCCATTCCCATCGGTCGTTTGCCTTGCAGTGAATCGATAGGAGAAATGCCTCGACTTCCCCCAGTCTCCAACATCTCCCGCATAGACGTTCCACTCGACTTTCTCAACCGTCTGGCGCCACTACTACTGAATCTATCCAAAGTTCCCTTGAGAGATCGCTTCGTCTCTGACACCGGGACAGCACCATCTGCTGTCGTATTCGAGCGGATGGAAGAGCCGTACTCTTCACCAAGTGGCCGTTCGTCGTCTATCCTGATTGTCTCCTCATCCTTCCCTATATCCGTTGAGAACTTCTCGCTGAAAAGGTCCTTCCGTTCAGAATACCGCAAGACCAGCCTTTCGGCGTGGGAGAGCTCCGGGCAGCCTTGCATCGGTATGCTGTTCATGGTTTCGAAAAGCTTTGCAAGTATGCTTGGCGATGGATTTCGATAATATTCGTCGAGAGCGAGTACAAGCAGCGGCTGGAGGAGAATAGCCGCAATTGAGCTCGATATCGGGAGACAGTTATTTGGTTGCTTACCTTGTATATCTGGATATACGGCTGGGTAGTGCATACCGCCAATGCCTTGACCATGGCCCCACTGGTTATACATTGCTTTTAGGCTTATGTTGCACTGGCGTCATTCGAGGTACTCACCGACGGACAGCCTTGTCCTCCTTCATCTTTACGCAATTCAGCACGAACAGTGTCTCGCTCGCAGCCTTACTGTGTTGATCGAAGTGGTCATGTTTGGGACCGCCCCCTCCATTCGCATCTGTTGATGATTGGTAGCTGCGAACCGGTAAAGCAAGATCCTTGGGTGTTTGATTGAGATAGAAGATTGTCCAGTCTTCTGATCGCAGGTGCGCTCCATCTGGGAGCATCAGCTCTGCCAAGGTACTGGACAGATAAAGGTCTAAGCAAGGGTCGCATGATACAAAACAGGCGACTTACTGTTCATCGGTACCGGTTGGGGACGGGTACTGGAGAGACAGCGTTGCTCCTTGATCGATGTCAAACTCCGCTAGGAGGATGTACTTGACTGGCCTTTCTTCTCCACCGCTCGGGAAGCTACCACCACTCATACGGTCGTGTGTCTTGCCTTTCGCGCACTGCCCATCAGGACCGCTCGCATCAGACGACGAGGGACACCGAACGCTGTCCTCCTTGAAGCTGGGTATTCCGACAGCCGGCCGGTTGTCTGTCATTGTGGACGCAACTGTAAATTGCGCTTCACCTGCACGTCCATTCTCTGGCGGTATGAGTCGAGGGATGCGGAGGATAGCTTGTGATACGAAAGCAGCTATTGAAGGACAGGAAGCTGTATTGGAGGTTAGAGGAATAGCGATATGATCTAAATGATCTTCCGGTCCGCCTTGAGTGCAAACACGCGCATCGGCGTTCTCCTCGGGTTGATCGATCCGCTGTTGATCATGTTTCAACCGGGACCAACAGGTGCAGATACCTATAGTATGTCACGATGGACTCTGCTGCTCCACTACGACACAGCTAATCTGTCAACGGCGTTCTACAAGTCCTGCGCAACAACACGCCAAAAACAGAGTTCAGATCAATCGCCCAAGCCCACGGGACTCGCAATAACGGTTCCTTTCCCTGTCAACGGGCATGTTGAGCTACGCAAGCATCTGTCTTCGGATAAGAGCCTCGTCATCCGACTCGAACGGGACGTGACGGCATGAGTCCGCCTTATAATGCGCGCTCTCCATGGATCATGCATATGCCATTTCCGCTACATACAACCTTCCAATGAAGTGCCAGAGAATGTCGAGCAGAAAGCCCAGTCCTACCCATCGACGACAAACATCCTCAAGAAAGCCCCTTTCACAACGCCTACAACACCAAGTTGCATGTTGATTTAAGCGTGAGCCCTAAGGAAAGCGGAGGAATCAGCGATCATGCAATGCAACACCTCGTCGGGTTGAGCTCACTTCTTGGCGGCCTTGGCGGCGGTGGCAGCGACCTTCTTTTCGCCCTGTCGCTTGGCAACAAGGGTGTTGTACTCGGCAATGGTTTCCTTTTGAGCCAAAGTCTTCCTCTTCTTCAAGCTCTGCAAGTGCCTTCGTCGCTGCAATCGCATAGGGGTGACCAATCGCTGGATCTTGGGAGCCTTGGTGTAGGGCTTGGCACCTTCCTTCTTGGACTGAACCTCTCGTCGGACAACGAACTTTCGGACGTCATCTTCCTTGGACAAGTTGAAGAATCGTCGGATCTTGGTGGCTCGCTTGGGACCCAATCGCTTGGGCAAAACGGTGTCGGTCAATCCGGGGATCTCCTGTTCACCCTGCTTGACGATGACGACGGACAAGACGGCAATGTCGGAGTTGACGATGCAACCTCGGACGGACTTTCGCTTTCGTTCACCAGATCGTCGGGCTCGGTAACAAGAGTGACCGTCGGCGAGGAGAAGTCGGGTTCGGTGGGGGAGAAGAACACCCTGCTTCATAGGGAAACCTAGAACGCGCATACACATATCAGCTCCTGCCAGGGAACCAACTTCAATGTTCCTCTACATCTTCCTCCAACTGACCTTGCTTGTCGTTACCACCGGTGATCCTGAAGACGTATCCCTTCCACTCGTCTCCGATGGAGTCGGCGGGAACCTCTTGGGACATCCTCTTTTCGATGAAGACTCGGCTGTATTCCAAATCAACGAGGCGCAACATAAGCATCTCGTGCCATTTCCAAAATGACCTTGCGTCTACTTACGACCTCCTGTCATCCTCGAGGTCGATGAGCTTTTGAGCGCCAGTGGCGGGGTTGGCGATGTTCAACTTCACTGTAAGGCAGAGAGAACGATCAGTCATATGCACAACGGACAATTACCTGCTCGTCCGTCGAATCCCGCTGACTCGTTGCTGTTTCACTCTCTGCCCTCTGTCCGCTGTCCTCCTATTCCCTTGTTTCTTTTCCACACTGAATCCTATTATCCACCGTGCCTTTCCTGCAACCTTTTCTTTGCACAGCAACGAGCGAGCGGGAGCGACGTCGAGTAATCCAAATAGTCTAGAGACTCACTGCTGGGCGATCTTGAGGTTGAGAGGAAGCAGGCCTGAATCCGCACCGGACACGTTCAAACACGTATACAAGGTCGGCTTGATTGAAGATTGTCGTCGGTGTCGTCGCAAGGGCCACCGTCGCCAGGTCTCCCGCGGCGTGTTCGGACAAGCTGGAAGCGTGACACGCTCAGCCAGGGTGCAGGCGGTGTGCCGCCAAGCAGAGATACGGCAATGGCGCGCGCAAAGGAAAGCGCGTGTTTGCGCTTTATCGAATCTTTGATGTACACGTTCTTGTAAGCCCGCAAATTGTCTTTCCACTGTCCTGGCTGAGTGCGAGCAAGCAAGGTCTGACACCATCCCTGCTGTCACCATCGCCGTCCACAACAGAGTCCACCTGCATCTATGCTTTAGTGAACTGTTGCCCGGTCCCCCGCAGCACCAGCGTCAAGCCATCACACCTCAAGCAGAATTGCAACCCCCGCCAAACCGTCGTTGGGATTCTTTTTATCAAGCTTTAATCTAACAAGATGGGTCGGTGAGTAGTCGAGTCTTGTTGCGTTGCGGCTGAAGTTCGTGGTGTCCGAGTTCGTGGAAAGGGGTGAAGGTCAGGAGAAGGAAGGATGAAGGATTTGGGTGTGGGTGTGTTTGCAGGAGATCGATGCAAGGAGAGCGGGAGAGGAATGGATGATTGCAGATCAGGTGTTGATCTGTGAAACTCTGGACACCACCATCTGCCCTCTAATCAAGACAATGATGCTGACTTTCCTCTCGTTATAGAATGCACGCTCCCGGAAAGGGAATCTGTGAGCCAACAACCACATGGGAGTCTAGCGTTGCTTCATAGCAAACTGACATCCGACTTTGTGTTCCCTTCCACCCTCCCTTTTGGTACCCGTCTCTCCATCGCCTTGTTGCGTCGGTTTGACTCGGACCACCAGCCTCCTCCGCTCTTCCTTACCGAAGGTCGCAGCCCTCTTGGTCCAAGACCTCCCCCGAGGAGGTCTGTGACCAGATCTTCAAGCTTGCCCGACGAGGTTTGAGCCCTTCCCAAATCGGTGTCAACTTGCGAGACTCGCACGGTGTCCCTCAGGTCAAGTTCATCACCGGTAACAAGATTTTGCGAATCTTGAAGTCCAACGGTGAGTTTGATCCATCTTTCGATGCGATTGGCCATTCTGACGACCAATTGTGCCATCCCCAGGTTTGAACCCCTCCATCCCCGAAGACTTGTACCACTTGATCAAGAAGGCCGTTTCCGTCCGAAAGCACTTGGAGCGAAACCGAGCTGACAAGGACTCCAAGTTGTACGTCAAGTCCCAGGTTTGCTTCCATCCCTCGCCGGACCTAACCTCGCTTTCTCCCATAGCCGACTCATTTTGATCGAATCCCGAATCCACCGATTGGCGCGATACTACATCAAGAAGCAGCAGCTTCCTCCTACCTTCAAGTACGAGGCCGCCACTGCCTCTACCTTGGTCGCTTAAGCGTCTCACTTCATTTAAACGGATCAAGTGTCGGGTATTCCGGCATGCTTTTCATCTTGTTGTTGGGCTTCTATCGAGGCTTAGGGGCAGAATTTTGATTCTGTAGCTGGCGTGCCGAGTTGTATCGTGCTGTCCCAGGAACATCTCTGCATTCTTCTATATAAGCATGGTTCTGCTTGCATTTCTGTCTACTGGGGCGTTCATTAGACATGAGTTCTCATACCATCTATGCGGTCTTTCCATAGATTGGATAGGATCGAAGTCTAGCAACGCTTGGCGGCAACGACACGAACGGAAGTGATTGCTGACGAAAGTGCAGCCAAGGATTTACAGAAGATTGCCTCCTTTGATTTCCCGTTTCAGATCTGCCTTTGTTCCTTGAAAGCCACAGGTCACCAGGACCTCCGTCCAGCTCTCTGCCCTTAATCGGAATGGAATGCCGACTGAAAGTCAAGACTGACCGCTTGCCTCATGGGCCAAAAGCCCTCATTCCGCATCCAAAATGATTTGCCATTCGCGTGTTGCCTTGAACGACTACAATCTTGACTACGACCATAAATGGCAGCAACGGAGCCCTGTTGAAGTCAAGGTTAGTTGACGCGATGCGACTCCCTGCCAGAATTAATTGACCGCTGTTTCCCGCCTTTCTCCACAAGTCGCACGAGGATGCCTCAGAGCTGCGTTCCGCTGCTGGCCGTCGAGACCAAATGATAGTGGACAAAAGCCAAAACACATCATGCTCGAATGCGATAACGATGACAGGCAGAACAGCATTCGCGGGTTATCGCCAGGGTCAACTTGTTCATGTTTTTGCCACCTCTCGAAACGTGTGTGGCAACGCCGCCTGTCGGGATTCTTTGGTTTCCATCCCGGACTGCATCTCCCTTCGAAAGTCACGGGCTCGCGACAGCTTTTCCATCGCAAAACAGGTAATGTTAGAGGAGTCGTCACATGTTATGATGAGCCACGGGGGACGTATCGTGATGAAGGATTTGGCGGCCCGGAACATCGTGGACATTATTCGAGCGCATTGACGGTCGAAGAAGCTGCAGAGAGAGGTTGTCTCGTCAAGGGATATGCAAGGCGTCGAACGCGCTGATTGTGTCGACGAAGGTCCATGTATAGATGTCATCCCATGAGGAGCCCATGAGGTCCCTGAGATGTCTTGAGTTGTGGAGGAAATTGTATGTGGAGTAGATGTGTGGATGACGTGACAGGTCGAAACACGAAGCTGAGTCATAAAAGGCTACATACGCTTCTTCGGCAGCGATACAAATATTATTTGCCTCCGGCAATAAGCCGGGTGAGACAAGTGAATCAGGCAGGCAGCAGAAGAGCTGGCAGCAGGCTACGAGTATCATGCTGACGACGTTCGCGATTACTGGAAGTAATACAGTCAGCGACTTCGTCGGAGGCATGTACGACTGTCGTAGTGCTGCTCTAGCTCACCGTCCATGGTCCAATGGTAACGCACGTGTCATGGCCTGATATATATCTCGTCTTCAGAGCATTCCCGGGACAGCTGCTTGAACGGCTTAGGTTCAAGGACAGATCAGAATGGGGTTCGACGATTTGAAGCTTGGGCAGATCGCTGAAGGCTGTGAGTCTCCGTCCTGGGCGCTCGTGACTATCCGAACTGAACGTCTGTCGTTGTTTACAACTAGATTGGGGATCCCATACGGCCTCCATAGACTGGGCAAGTTTCGGGTCTACAGAACGTGCACATCGTTCTTGCTAACAACGTAGAACCAACCCTATCCAGTGCGAACACAATTATGCCGCATCGCGATACATTGCCGAATTCTTCAACACTATTTCCAACATCCCGTTCATCGCTCTCGGTATCTATGGCTGGTACAGGGCGAGGCAGGCGGGGTTGGCAACACGGTATGGGCTGACCATGCTGGGCTTGACCTTGATTGGATGTGGAAGCTTTGGTTTCCACATGACGGTGAGGGTCCTACCTAGACTGATGCTAGAAATCGTCTTGCTCATATACTAGTTAAAATTCAAGCTCAAATGGGAATGGCAGTTGATGGATGAGTTGCCGATGGTAAGTAAAGTCATTCTGGACTGAATCTGCTTGCTGAGCACGACTTTCCCCTAGATATACGTGATAATGTTTTGCAGTCTTCTGGTCTGGGATACGCTTCCCGGCTTTGATATGCGATGGGGACCGTATGGCGTCACTGCAATGTTGGCATTCGATGTATGGCTGACTGCCAGCTAGTGAGTACATCGCCACGTTGAGTGATCAATGTAGGACTAACTGTCTGGGCATGTTATCGCAGTATCTCCATGCCCAACCCGATTTATCATCAGCTGGCATTTGCAACGCTTCAGATCGGAAGTCTTGCGAGGGTCATCTACTTGACCAAGACTCGACTTCCGCCACCCGAAGAGCACCCTGCAAGAAAGGTCGTTTATCGTCTTATGAGCACCGGTGTCGCGATCTTCGCCACGGGCTTCGCAATCTGGAACGTGGACAATATCTTTTGCATTTCGCTCCGAAGCGTGCGGGAAACGATTGCGCCATTTGGATTCCTGCTCGAATGTAGGTTGTTGCATGACCCTTCTTCTCTTGTGATATGTAACATGAACTCACACGACTTTTGCACTTCCACTCGTGATCTCTATCTTGGCTCGACAGGCCATGGTTGGTGGCATCTCCTTACAGGCATAGGCGCATACTATTCCATTCAAGGCGCAGTGTGTGAGTCGTTCTTAGCCGTCTCGCCAATGTCAGTGTTCATAAAACCTGACTGTTCCCGCTTTCAGTTCTCATTCTGTGTGTCAAAACACATCCCGATGCTTACAAGATCAAGTGGGACCTGTTGCCGTATATTCAGCCTATTCAGATAGCTCGAACTGAGACGGCTTTCGTGAGAGAAAAGTCCACAGGATATTAGGGAGCTGACTAGGTAATCCCGCTGGAGGCGTTCGGTTATTAGAGGAGGCGGAAAGCTTCAGATTCTCGCACAATGGGTGTTTATTATAACTACTTCGATACACCCGTTTCGGTTCACGCTCAGTCGCACGACGGATGTTCGCCACTAACTGCCTTCTGATGGTGCAATGTGCACACACTACAAACGCCATGGACGGCCAACTACAAACCCATCCTCTCTGGCCAAGTGCGAAATTGTGTGATCAGGACTAGCTATTATGCTGTCGACGATCGCCTTCAGGCGGGTTTGCCCTTCTTCTCCTGCTGCCTCCAGCGATTGACGTAGGTAGATATCCAATCCAGCTGGAGTGAACAGGGTTTTCGAAAAGTCTGAGGAACTCCAATCAAATCAGCCCTGAATCTACGGCCAAGGAGAAAGCGGGACACTGACAGGTCACGGCCCATTGAGGCTCGGGATTGTTTTGGTCGAAACCCAAGAATTGCCAATGCGACGAGGCGATCATTAGCCAGCTTTTTCCTCTCCAGTTAAAGGTTGCTCCGTTTGTGCTAGTCGCACAACCTTACGAAGTGAGGCGTAGCTGTTCGGCAGCTATCAAAGAAGCTTACCAGCTATCGAGCGTATCGACGCCTCGAACTGTATCACAACCCTCAAACTGTGAGCGATTTGCAAGCAGAAGAGTTTGAAACGCAAGTACCTGTTGATGGCCGAGAATCTTTGTCTGCCGATTGTTTCCTGTACTCCACGAGGTCGTCGATTCTTGACCTTCCGTTGCTGTCTTCAGCCATAGCGTTGTACGTTATGCTAACATCTACGGACAAGCAGAATAATGAAAAGATGTCAAGAATCACGGAGTATGGCATTGATTTTTTCGGATACCTTTCTTATCCTACACATCATCTCGATCTACCGTTAACAACCATGAAGCTAAGAATAAAATGACGGCTAACCTTCCATAACGGCAATGTAGACCACACAACGTGCCACTTTCCCAGAAATCTGTCCAGCTGAAACTTGTCCACGGATAGTTCTGGAGCATCTGAATTCGGTTCATAGATATGGGGGCGCGAATCGGACATGGCGTGCGACGGTTGTAGCTTCCCTCCTGTGTTCGTTGTCTCTGTCGTGTATTGCGTGTCCGTCCGATGTCCTCGTCAATCCTGTTTGATAGCAGCCATACTACAGCATAGCAGGCCAACTTGTTGCTGGCTGCATCAAACTGTCAAGCAGCCAAGCCCGCTCCATCGGCGTTCATCGTGGCGATGGCTCTATGTGCTTCCGCTGAACCAGCCAACTCTGACCTTGCAATCGAAGCAGCTTCGTCGAGGACCGGGTGTTCGTTTCTCTCATTATAATCTGTTCTTACAGTAGCAACCTGGCCTATAGGCTGGTGGCGTATCAACTCATTGTCTTATCAGGTTGACAGAACCTCACCGCATCCCACGCCATCGAGACTCGCCATTTCCCCAACATGTCTGCATCACCGCCGTACAGTTCGGGAATCAACCCTCAAGCTGTCGTACGCAACAAGTCATCAAGACAGAGCGTTCCAAGAACTCGATACCGTGCTTGTTTGATATGTTCCTACGTGCAAACATCCCCCGACTGGCTGGCTTATGGATGTCCCAACTGCGAGGAGTTGTTGCACGTAAGCCCTTCTTCTATATTGCAAACACTGGACTTGATCTGATCCGATGGACTATTTTTCCGTATTTACGATTCAGTCCGTTGGTTCGCAAGAGAGAGTCAAGCAGTGCACTTCGCTGCAATTTGATGGAGTGATAGCAATGCTGCGGCCGGATCAGAGTTGGGTGGCAAGATGGCAACGACTAGGTAAGCTACTCCTTGTCTTGCCGCTCTCCTATCTCTCATCTTTTTTCTTCGCTCAACAGGACCCATGCGTCCTGGACTCTATGCCGCTCGAGTCATCGGTCGACCACCTCGTGACATTCTGCGAAAACTCAAGGAAAAAGGAGTCCCCTATGTTCCGCGAGACGACGTTGCCGGAGAGAACGCGCAGAATCAAGACGAAGATTCCGGTGAAGACGAAGAGGATGACTATGAAGATGATGGAATGGTGGTTGACGATGCGGAAGAGGGCGATGAGGACGAAGAAGAAGATACGGGTCGAGGCGGAGGGGCGAGAGCTTCTAACGCTAGGAAATCGGATGCTAGGAATTCGGGTGGTATCAGATTCGAGGTCTCCTCTGATGAGGATGAGGACGAGGATGAATAGGAGTGAAAAGTGGTCAATCTGTGGAATGCGCAAAAGTCATCCTTGTAGTGCTCATAGCGGAAGATGTAATATAGCTGCCTTCTTGCATTTTGTATGTCAATCATGTGTCTCAATTCGCGCATGGGGGCCAGTTGAACGCTCCGATGCCCTGAGTGCATGAATTGCTCGGAGTTGGAAAGTAATGCCCGGTTTGGCAGTCGACCACGCGGTCCACAGGAGCTCTGCACATTCAGCCGGTTCGACTCCCTTCTCAACGACGAATGCTCGAGTCAGCACTGTTGTAAAGATGATCTCATGTATGTCAATCGAACAAGGTCTATCACAGCATACACTCGCAGCTCTATGACATCATGCAGGAACAGCATATTTGAGCCATTCACTCAAATCCCGAATTTCCTAGAAGCAGATACAGCGTAACGTAAGTAAATGAAACATATCACGCATCGCCCGCCATTACACTGACCTTGTCCCCTAGTGAATGTGTCAATCCCTCATAGCTCTCAAATCTCAGACCCGGCTTGGCAAATGCGGTTCCTTTCGGAACGGTAGGCAAGTTGACTCCCTTGAGCGATTGCAAAAGAGCGCAGGATTGCTGGCCATCTGCAAGGTATCATTCATAAGTTGGGCTTCGGGACCGGATAGATCTCGCACATACATTTGTAGCTTACGACGCCATCTTCTTTACCGTGGCCCCAAAATACAGCAAGGTTCTTGGCTTCTGGGTGGGTCAACTAAGAAGCGGCAGACAAGCTTCAGCAATTACCTTCCGATATCAGTCACTATGGCAACTCACGTCCTCAATCTTGTGACTGAGCGGCAACCATCCACTGAGAGAGACCACGCCCGCGATAGTCCGACGAGTCCTCAACGCTGTCAGAATTGAGATCACGCATCCCTGACTGAAGCCACCAATGACGATCCGTTCCTCTTTCATGCCTCGCTCCTTGACTTCTTTTTCGATTAGGGATTCGACTGCAGCGACGGAGCGCATCATGCCTGCTTCGTCGTCATGGATCGAGTTTGTGAGACGGGACAGATCCTTAATATCGAACCAGCTGAAGTGGTAGAAGGAGGTTAGTGAATTTGATTCGCCTCCAGGACTGTGGAAGACCTACTTACGCAGGCATCGGGTATCCCGAATTTAACGTAATCGGCAGAGTTTGGGCTGTCGGAAAGACGAATCGCAAGTGCGGGTGTTGCTGTTGCAGGACTTTGGCGAACGGGACAAACGATGTACCGGCATCTCCAAGACCCTTTGTGAAGGAGACCAATGCCTGATGAGCTCCGTCCGACAGCGATATACGAAATATGGCCATGACCCACATGGAGGAAGATGACGGTGCCTGTCTGCTTCGAGACGGCTTCAACGATCTTTACGGACTGCATGGCTGTGGCGTCGGCTATGATGGGTATATACGTTGAGGGTTTCGTGCTGTTTGTGATCCTGTCTGGAATGCGATAGATCGATGCTTGCAAGGGTGATCGTAAAAGATAGAGAAACACGCAGACGATGAGACAACTGAGGACTGCGATCGGGAAGCGAAGGTTGGTGAATTGCCGTATTTTGTGAGCCGTTGAAGTATGTACAGTAAGAGTGCTTGTGATACCGGACTGAACTTATGAAATTCAGAGTCTGGCCGTTCCTTCACTTTTACTGATGTTATCTATGTGTATTTGGGCTCATTGCGCCACCGAGCGGAGAACGATCGACGACGACGAGCTGCAAGCTAGTTTGCCCAGACGCGAACGCATGGTGGCACACTGGCAATGAACCGGGTTATAGTCATTCACGGTCTCACATACTTCAACTGTTTGCGCATCAGCGATCTACTTTCCAACAGCTGCTTCAAACTAGGTATGATCCCACCATGTGCGACACTAGATATGGTACACCGACTACACGAAAGCTCTCACTGACGCCGAGCCTCGAACGACAGAAGCTTGTCTGTACGCAATATAATTTGCGGCGGTGCGCTAAAGCTTGAAGGCTTTCTTCAGGAAGGACTCGGTCCTCATAAGGCTGTCCTTCAAGTTCTCGAGCTGAGAGCCAAGGTGAATTATCAGCACATGCATCTTCTCTCTGCCTTGCGTCAACGACATACCTTCCGGAATCCGTGGCCTTCCCCTATAACAGCAAAATACCATACCTCTCAGCCGGCTGACAGTCGTTTTGCAAAATCGGACTCACCTTCGTAGTAGACAGCTTCGACGTGACCACCAGCGTCTTCGATTTTCTTGACGAGAGTGCGCGCTATCATGCAAATTGCTCATGGTCAGACATGTATCTTGATACGTACGTATGACCGAGATTTACCTTGATCAGGAGGTACAACCTGTGATCGGCCGAAAGTCAGCCATAGCAGTAGTAAATACCATCTTTGTCCTCACCTTGTCGTCCAGCCCCTGCAGCATGAGCAGCTCAGCTGTTATGTTCGATGCTTTGTTAATTGGAGATCTCTCTTCGTATATTTCAGGCACCTAGGTTCGTCCGGAAAGTCAGTGGTGTTGGCTTTTGCCCAGAAAAGGCGCCTCACGTCTTCCAAGGTCCCACCCATTAGCTATTTCACGCCATGCGATGTCAGTCGATTACCTTCCTCTCGGATGCTATCTCAATTAGAGCTCACCTTGACCATGTATTGTGACTGAAACACAGAAGTTGAATCAGTTATACCGCCGAATTGGCAGCGCAGACATCAAAGGCTCACCTCAAACTGCTCGTGGCACATTGCAGAAGTACATGATCTTTAGGGCGATTCGGAAAGAAACGGATACCGAATGACATACCTTGTGTGTATCGCCGGCAAGCAATTTGACGTCGGAAATGCCATATAATGATACCCCAGCAGAGAACACTTTGCTGTCCGTCAGGCAAGCAAGCGTTGTATAGCCACCTAGAATGACCACAAGGCGAGAATTCTCAGCTGGTGCTAGTGATCTTTCGGGAATAACTTACCTGCTGAACCGCCGCGGATAGCGACGCGCTTTGGATCAATCTTTCCGAGCTTTCCCAGTTCAACCACAGCTTGGATAGTATCATAAACATCGACTTCTCCCCACCGACCAGTCAGTCGATCTCGGTATTCCCGTCCGTATCCTGAAGATCCCCCATAATCAACATCGAGAACAGCAAAGCCTCGGGTGGTAAAGAATTGATAAAATATGTTGAACACTGGTCGGCTTCGATCGGTGGGGCCTCCGTGCACTTGAACGACGGTCGGAGGTAAATCGTCGTTGGGTGCCTGGTATGCGGGATTGGTGGGAGGGTAGAGGGTGACGTGAAGGTCGACTTTCTTGCTATTCGTTCCGTCCGAAGGAGGAGGAAAGTCGACAGTCAAGTTGATACATTCTCCCTTTGATATGTAGGCCTTGTCAAGGTTCGGACCACCCTGCGTCGTGGACACTTCGACTTCCTGGAAAGTCGCATCTCCGCCTCTGTCGCCGAGAGTAACTAGGACGATCTTGCGCGGCTCGTCATATTTGCCTGCGAGAAAGACTGCTTGCTTGTCATTGATACGGTGCAAATCGGAAATGTCGCGATAGTCACTGGCGATTGGAGAGACTCGTCGTCTCTCCAGATCGAGGTGGCAAAGCGTTTGCTCACCGTCCATGTTCGGCGCAACCAACGCATCTTTGCTCGAGATGATGTCGTACCAAGAAGGATCGAGAGCCCACATTGGTTCACCAAGGTCATGAGCCAGAGGATACATGGCAATATCAGGTTGAGCATTCGGTTGAGAGAGGTCGACAGAAAAGAGGTTCACAAATGATGTTTGATCGGAAAGGTAGTAGAGCTTGTCCGGGTTAACGAGATCCCACTTGACGTCGTTGATCGAAATGTTGAGATGATCGCCGGCGATCTTGATCGGTTCAAGGACGGCGTCCGAGGAAGCCGAAAAGGTGGAATAGTAGAGCTCGGTGCCCTCCCAAGGCATGTCGGGATGTTGCCACTGGACCGAGCTTTAAAATACGGCATCGGTTTGGGGTCCAATGGCCACTCACCTCGATCCACGCAATCTTTCCTCCATCTCGTCCCCCAAACCGAGGAAACGCATAGAATCCATCGGCACGCGCAGGGCGGATCTCTTGGACCGCCTTGGTTTCGATATTGACCAGAACCAGCCCGTTTTTCACTTTGGAGGGTTCCGGATCGGTATGGTCTTCCCTCACACAGACCAAGAGATGCGGAGACGTCGGGTGAAGATCGAAATCGGCGTATCGATAGACGTCGGATTCTGCAGGGGTACTTTTACTACTTTAGGTCAAGATCTTCAGTTTCGGAATGTAGCTGCGTACCAGGTGTCAGAGCTTCATAGTCCTCCAGTTCGACATCATCACCCAGACTCCGTCGATAGATCCGCCCATCCTTGAATTCACTCCAGTACGCATAGCCATCATGCACTCTGGCAGCGCCTCCGCCGTATTCGTGGACCCTTGTCCGGACGTTGCTGGATGACGGTACGATCGCCACGGGATCGGTCTTTATCACTTTGTCCGAGCTGTTCGGTGGTAGCAAAGTATTCAACAGCACTAACCGACCTGCTTCGGACGGGCGGGACTATCGGTCAAACTTATATGAGGTTGCAGAAGGTATGCAAAGTGTTGCAGACATACCTCGATATGAAAGACCTTGCCACTCTTCTTATCCACCAGCAACTGCGAGATCGAAGCACTCTTCTTGTAGACCGTCTCGCTTTCGAGCGGACTTTTCCAGGTGCCGAATGGTGCGACGGTGGGATCGCCGCTAGCCATGGTAGTGTAAGACTGACAAGAGAGGCGTATGCTTTCCGGGAGAAGGGAGTTGACAATGCGAGGAAGGCTGTAGGGTTGAGTGCATATCTTGGTCAGCGCCAGTACGCGGAGACCCGCTCGAACGGAGACCATGATGTCGGAGTTGAGCAGTTGGAAGGTCAACCTACCTGAATAGGACGACGGTCCTTGTTCGCTATTAGGACAGTGACGTCCCAGCGAACTGGCGCTCTTGAGGTATGGCGGATGTCACGATCGCATGGGACACTTCCCAGGGGCCCCACAAGAGTCACCTCGATGTCGCCGTTCGCCGTTGCAGTTGCCAGCCAGTGTGGCATTGCCCTTCCTTTCCTATCATCGTGGCATATCGTTTATTCTAGACACCTTCCCTCTGGAACCAGAGCTCAAAGCAAGTTCGTAGATCCCGTATTCTTTGGGAATTACAACTCGATGCTAACAAAAGTACATTCTACTTTGACAACGGATGGTCCTACACTGGCGGACGGAATGTAGCGAATCTAGCATTCACCACTTCATCTTGAACAATCCCTTCTTCTTTCCATCTCCGACATGTCCACTGCCATTCCCATTGCCCGCCGCCGCTTCCATGGCCTTTCTTTCCTCCTTTTCCTTCTTCTTGTCGTCCTTGTTACGGCCTAGTCCAAAGGCTTTTTTAGAACCTGTCGAGGGAGCCGGGGATATACTCCGGTGGACAGCGAAGGAAGAACCGAACCGGCTGGGTTGAGGTGCAATTGGGGCTGGAGCAGCTGGTAATGGAGGTGGTCCGACGGGTTCCGACCACACCCTCGAATCGAGAATCCTGAGATCAGAACGATTAGATGGGTATGCTACAGCGAGAGGAATGGCCTACATCTGATAAGAAGCTTGTCTTCCGTTTTCTGGCCTGGATGGCGGTGGAGCGTACGGACTCGTCTGCTTGGCGTTTGGCGGGTTACCTCCAACACCGGCTCTGCCCAACGTTCTCATGTCGTTGATGAATGTCTCCGGAGTCAGCTGATGCGTAGAGCCTGGACGTCAGGGCAAGGTAACATCATTAGCAAGCAACCCTTGTCGCTCGAGCCATGTACCTACCGATGATGACCTCTTTGTTCAACGAATCACCAACCAAGTAGGCCAGTCTCTGTTCTGAGAACGTCATTCCTCCAGCGACAAAGAGAATAATCCTTTGTCGGGACTCGGTCGTGGCCTGCACTCGAGCCGCCGGCGCCTTGTGCCATGTCGGTCTTGCGCTACGCAGCGATCCACCGTTGTTGAAGCTGTGTGAACTGACCGCAGCCGGACGAGAATGCGCCGGTAGCGCAGTTTCTACCGGTGCTTCGCGCAAGTAGGGGAAATCGTTCTGGTTGAGACGGCCGGTGGCTTGTTCCTGGCGGGGCGACGAAACGCGTTATAGCACGGAAACGGTGACACCCTTCGGAGATACGTACCTCGATGATCTGCCGGATGATGGGTTTGTAACGCGAGAGCTCATAGTCGTCGTCGCTCGCACCGTACTTTTGCTTTAGCCGTGTTCTCGTATTCCTGTCATTTCCCAACTAATAACCCAGGATCAAAGACCAGCAATGAAAGCCCTGTCATCCGATCCTGCTTACCCGCACAACTCTGGATCCGAGATGGACCAGGTTATTCACAGCATCCTGCTCGCCGAGCGACAATCTCGCATGCTGGAACAATCGCTTCCGATCTTCGTCCGGGACGCCATCTCTATGCAAGATCCAGAGCGCAATGATCCGGACCTTGTCCTTGTTCCTGCAGAAGCAGACCGGATGTCAGGAAGCGACGCTGCGAGGCACGGCGTGGAAGCTCACGAGATGCTCTTGTCGGAGAGAAGAGGAATCATGTCTTCCACCAGGGATTTTGGGTTCTTGCCATCGGGCGTAACACCAGTCGCACAGCACTGAGACTCCCCGTCAGCTTTGCGCCCTAACGCCCGCTGCCACTACTCACCTGCTCGACATTGGCCGCCTGCGGCAACTTTGACTGACTGAATGTGTTCATACACGTCTGTGACATTTCGAGATGCGCTGAAAACTGTCGACGATGTAGGGGCGGATTAGTCGGGGAAACCGACGCGTAGCGCCAAACGCGCACCTTGTCCTTCGTTTCCGTAAATGTCGGCAGACTCGCCAACATGTCCTTCATATCATCCAAGCTCGACGCATTGTCACTACCACCTCGGATCAGCCGTACGTCCTTCGATTCCGTGGGTTCAAACTCACCTGTTCTTGAACCCCGCATGCTCGGTCGTGAACCGATTGAAATCAACCATCAACTTGTCAATGGCCTCTTTCATGTGCATGTGGCGAATTTCGGTCCATATCGGATCATCTTCATTCAGCAGGGCTTCCTTTTGCTCGATGGCGCCCAATGCGGTTTTTACCTTGTACCTAGAAGGATGGCATTAATACTCACCCCTGGCCTTTGGGCGGACGCACGCACCTGTAAGTTGGGCCGTCGTCGAGGGGAAGCAGATCGTGAATCATGGCTTGATAGGTAAATTCGTGCAGAAACGGGGCGACCGGATCCATCGAACGATCAACAATGAACATGACCGACCTCGGACGATGATTCGATGCGGGCTGCAAGGTCATCAGCGGCATCACCCAACAAGAAGACGATGGACCCACTGGAAAGTCCGGATTAACCGCTTGATAATCATCCAAATCCGCCTGCACCTGTAACGCGATCCTCCTACATATCTGTTCACCTGAATACTCTTGGCCCGATCCCCGAGCACCACCGACGACGTTCAACGCAGCCTTCCATCGCGCTTCTGGCGGCGCAGCCGGAGCAGGGTTCGCGGATGTCGGTGCGGCGCGGGAAGAGACGTAGGCGCTTCCTGGTGTCTGTGTGAGGGCGAGTGAGCCGAGCGGTGGGTGGTGGTGAGGTGCGTAATAGCGGATGTATGGATTTTCTCCCAACGTGGCGAGAAGACTTAGGAGCTGTGGGGCGGTGTTAGTGTGATCTCGGATGCGGAAGACCGAACGTACAGATTTGGACATGAGTTTGACGTCTTCCTCGAACCTGTCTTGTGCGAGTTCGGCAGCGACGATTCCTCCGGGATTGCCATAGAGCGTGAAGAATGAAGAGGGCATGTTGGTGGTGAATACCTGGGATTCGAGGGCTGCAAGGGAGTTAGCTTGCTATGGGTGTCGTAGGGACTGCTGCTTACGCCAAAAGTTGCAGAATAGCTCGACAAAGGACTGCAGGACGTCAGGAGGGATACCGTTGTTAATCTGTTCGGCCAGTCGATCCGATATGCCTAGGAGGGCGTTAGTGCGCAGCATAGGGATTGCAGAGTTTCGCGCTCACCATCGATAAAGTAGAGGTGTACATTGCGGTACGTCCGTCGTCCGCCTTGAAAATCAGCGAGGACGCGCTCGACGTTTTGTGTCGTCGGGGTGAGGAGGTAGACGGCGTCGAGCGTTGGTTGAGGAGCGCGGGCGGACATGAGCGGGTCGATTGCTGGGGAGGGGGGTTAGCGTGGTGTTGAGATTGGGCGGGAGGAAGGGAGAGGGAAGAGATCGGCGTCTTTTATGATCCTCGCTGCGCTCGAGGTATCGACTGATCCTCTGCGAGGGAGACCAAGGGCAGTCTGGGACGCGAGTCTCGTCCGTCGTAGGACGGACTCGGGGGAGATATTGCCTGCGGCGCAA